>CATIWM010020990.1:0-11966 GCA_949671775.1 Mallotus repandus | reverse complement strand
AAAAAGAAGTAAAATATTAATCATTCTTTATTGATTTAGAAAATCAGAGTTATCCATCTACTCACAACGAAAGTATTTTTAAAATATGCTTAATTTTTAGTATTGTTTTATTATTCCTTAAAATTTTTATTTCTGTTTTTTTATCTCGTCAATTAATTAAATATCATTTTTCTTATTTGCTTTAAATTCTTAAATTTAAATTCTGAAATGCAGTGTAAAATAAAATACAGAATATTTTATATATTCAGAATATTTAAATATAAATGAATTTACTACTAAATTTAGGAGGTTTAAATTGATAAAAAAAAATACAGAAAAAAGTTTAAGATCATCGAAAACTAGGGGCATTTGTGCCCCAGTCCCCGAGTATTCTGTCCCTCCAAAAGAATATGGATCTCGATTTTTATGTTCCGAAAATTGGAACTCATGTCTTTTTTTTAACATTTAATATCTCCAATATTTAGCAGCTATACTAAATTTATTATTTTAAATTTAATTATGTAAATTTATAATGAGACAAACATTTCACTTCTTTTTTTTCTATATAAAATAAAAACAAATTTGAAGAAATTTAAACTCGAAATTATGTGTATAATTATAGAGAAATGCATACATGATTGAGGGAAAATAATTTTTTTTTTAAAAAAACGAATTCTCTGAGGAAAATTGAATTAAATTCTATCACCTGTTATGACAAATCAGTTTAACAAACTATATTCACTGCAAATGGGCCCTTAAAATTTAATTAAAATGCATTTTATTTATGTTGTAAGGTGCAACTTATTATATTTTGACTGACAGCTTTAAATTAGAATGGTCCAATCACAAATTATAACACCCCTTAGGGGAGCAGTTCGAATCACCTCTCCCCCATATCATTAAAAAAAAAAAAAAAACTTATTATGCTTTAAAATTGAAAAAAAAAAAAAAAACTTATAATGCTTTAGACGATTTGATAGTGAAGTTCAGTATGGATAGCCAAGCTGTCACTACACGCATTGTGTTTAGGAGAGTGGCAAAGCTCAACGGTTCATTATTCCTTCGGAACTCGATTCAAAAAAAAATTCATTCAAGTTCGTTTGCTGAGCTAAATGAACCAAACTTAAATTTTATTTTGAGATTCATATGCTAAACGAGCTGAGTCCGAGCTTCCTTAAGTTTGACTCGTTAAAACTCACAAACAAACTCGCTCGTCAGCTCGCCAGCCAACTAGCTCACGAATAGATTCGTTTATAGACTTATTTATAGGTTCATTTATAGGCTCGTTATATGGTGATATTAAATAGATATAATTTAATTTAAATATTAATATTTAATAAATATCATTTAATTTAGTAAGTCAATATTATATAATACTAATTTTATATTAAGCAAAGTAATACTAATTAAATTAGTAGTAATTAATATAAATTATTACATATGACAATATTCTATACTCGTGATAATATTATAATTTTTTAAGTGGAAATTAATATTAATATTATAATAAGTAAATATTATACAATACTAATTAAATATTCAGCAAATAATAAATTTATTCAATAAATAAAAAATTAAGTAATATTTGTATTTTAAATTAATATATAAGTATTAATATTGAATAAGTAATCGATAAATAGAATTTGAATTATAAATTATAATTTAATTTGTATTATATTATTGCAAAACTACAAAGTTTAAATCAAATAAATTTTTTGTATAAATTAATATTAACATTACAATTTCCATTAAGAAAAAATATTTTAAATTATTAAGCATTAATATTAATTAAATAAACATTATTAAATATAATTTTAATTTCATGATAAATTTTATAGTTTTGAAGTAAATTAGTATTTGTATTAAGTAAATATAATATCAAACAAATATTATATATTATTAATGTAGTAGTAAGTAAATAAAGTCTAAATTACTAAGTATAATAAAAAATCATATATGTTATATGTTGAGCTCGTTGGGCTCGCGAGCTCGGCTCAAACTCATCAAACACAAACCTGAGTCGAGTTTGAACCAAATTTTTAAAAATTTAATAAGTTTGAATTCAGCTTAAGTTCCTTAATTTTTAAATGAGTCAAACCTGAACTTTTAAAAGTTTGGACCCTAGTTGTGTTATTTTGAGTTTGAGAGCTGCGTTTCTATGCTGGTATTTCCTCTTTTTGGTGTATGAAAACTTATTATGCTTTATTTATAAATGTTTATATTCTGATGGTAATAATCATATTTGTATTTTTATTCTATAGGATTATATTAATGAGTTTATTAACAGTTTTATAGAAAAAAAAAAGTTCATGTTAAAAAAAAAATGTCTTAAAGTTGCACTCGTGCCAATTAAGCATTTTTGAGATGTACTATTATAGTCTATATATAATAATTTACAATAAAAGAATGAGCTTTTATATTGTAATTAGATACAATACAATGGATTATTTTATTCATGTATGTGTATGCATCTGCGTGTGCTTGCATGTATGTCTCAACTATAGACGAAATTATTGACAAACTAGGAATAGAGGACTGCAACTAGCAATGGCTGGCAGCAGACGCAGGGCAAGAATCTCAAAAAAGGAAGAGGATTTTTTTTTTCTCCTTCATTTTTAATAGAGGAGGAGAAGTAGGTGTGCGAGTAAATGTAGGTCTTAAATGAATGGATTTGACCATTATGTAACGACTCTTGTTCTGTCCATTCAATTACCTCACAGTTCATACCCTAATAAATGTGATTTCATAATAAATAAAAAAAAAAACAAGTGATTTCAACTTCAGTATATCCTTATCTAGAGGCATACATTTAACATGAAATATTATCATTATTCATAGGCCGAATGCTCTATTTAATCCTCAAATTTATTTTTTTATCTATTATATTTCTCAATTTTTATTTTGACTAATACAATATCTAAACGGTTATTTAAGATCTCTTTCACCTCTATAACACAACTAAGTAATACATAAAAAACACTTACGCTGATGTGTAACTTAAAGTACTAAAGTCCAAAAAATAAAAGCTTATGTGACATTAAAATTACAATACTACTAAACAAAAATAATTAAACAATTTTTTTTCTTATTCTTTACCTTTCTTTGACTGACAACCACAACTCCCATCTTTTGCTAGTCACCTGCATGATCCTCCTTCAATACTCCATTAACCCTCGTTGAGCAACAAATAGGCTTACCTAGCCTTCGGTGCCCATCTTGATTCTCATGGTAACATCTCTTGAAGTTATCTGCCCGCCTTTTCAACTTAATGATGACGGAGATGACGATGTTGTGGTTGAGTAATTGCCCTTTCCATCACCTTGGATCAATTTTGAACGCCCTAGATCCCAGTAGAGAGTTTGAAGCTACAAGCATCAGTCTTCACTTCATTCGTTTCATTTGGAAGTAGTAGTCTGTTTAATTTTATTTGTGTTTTCTTTTCTTTATTTATTTGTGTTTATTGTTTAATGGGTTTCTTTCTTTTAAGCTAAAGTTTGTTTATTTTTTGTTTTTAATTGATTAAAGTATGTGATGAAGATTTTAATTGTGATTGAGATGATATATCCAATTTCTCAATTTAAAGTTCACACCTTTCTTCATGCTTCTTTGAACTGTAACATTAAGTAACTTTGTTAATTTCGGCCTTGCTTCCATGGATGCTCCAAGAGAAAAACTTCTTCCTTTGAGCAAATCTGGTAGCGTATTTGGCCTTCGAATCCTTGCTTCTGGCGATTCCACAAGTAGACATCACTTTTTCTTTTATCCTTTTTTTTCAATTATTCTCCAGTTTCTGTCCTCTCCGGCTACTACTCTTTGGTGTTGTAGGCATCTTATATATGTATTTGAGTCAAGAATGAGGAAAGATTGAGTGTAGATGGAGTTGGAGTTGATGATAATGGAAGAAAAGGAGATGAGTTTCATTCGAAGAGAGAAAATTTTCAGAGTCCGAGAAGATGTTTTTCAACTAAGGGAAAAGAGAAACAACGTGAAAAAAAAATTACATATGGTACCGTTTTTTGTGTAACAATAACGACGAGTTTTGGGAAAGTATTAAAATGACTTTTTTCTTTTTTAGAAAGACACATCAACATAGTTTAATTACTTGCCTACAAGAGACTATAAGCATGCGTTGGTCCCACCCTGGCAAAAGTAGAGCTAAATAGAAAAGAAAAATATTTACAGAGGTGAAAGAGGTCCTAAATATAAGTTTAGATGTTGTATTGGAAAAATAAAAGTTGAGGGGTGTAATGGGTCAAAAAGGTAAAGTTCAGGGGTGAAATAGAGCATTCAACCATTATTAATATGTGCTTATATAGTTGATTAGTCATTTTTTTAAATTGAAGAAAAGGAGGTAAGAGCATCTCTAATGACACTCTTTAAAATAAAAAGTATATTTTAGATAATAAAGAACTTTTTAAAAAAAATTAAAAATAAAGAGCAAACAATTTTATTTAAGTTCAATGTACTCTTATATTTCACTATTCATTTTGTTTTATCCTAAAAACATTTAATTTTAATATTTTTTCAAGAAAAAAACCAATAGAAAACAAAGATATGTATGAAAAATAGACATGTATTAATTAACCTTTATACAGAGAGTGAATTTTTGCTCTCTACATGTAGAGCTAAACTCATTCTCTAATCTATAATTTAGATTTAGAGAGTGAGTTAAAGTCATATTTTTACAATCACTCTTTATAATAATGTAAAGACCTGAATTTTTTTTGTTAATATAAAATGTGGATTACAAAGTTTTAATTATTATTTTATTAAATTAGTGTTGAATGAGTATTTTAGTAAATTGCATTAATTATTAAGAATATATATATATATATTTTGGTGTGCGTGAATAAAGTGGGGAATATTTTATTTTAAAATATTTTATGTGTACTATGTACTTTATGTACAAAAAATTAAATAAATAAATAAATAATAAAAACATAACATAGTACATGTACTATATATATATATTGGATATGGTTAAAGTGGTGAGATATTTTTATTTTTATTTTAAAATATATATACATATTATACTTTGTACTTAACTTTAAAAAAAAGAACCACATTATGAAGGATATGTGGAGTGTCCCTTTATAAAAGGAGAGAGTCATTGCAGAAGAGAAAAAAAATGAGGGGAGAGGCTATTTTGGTGGAAAATTTCATTTTAAAATCAAAAGTTTTTTTTTCTTCATTCTCTTTTCTTTTTTTCTTCTTCTCCCCATCACTGACAGCCACCACCAGCTCTGCCCAGCCACCACCAGATGTCACCAGCAGCCATTGGAACACCACTAGCACCTCCCCTTCCTCTGGCGACCTTCCCCTCTCTCTCTCTTTCGCATTTTTCGGGCAACCGAGCACTTTTTGGGCCACCGTCGCCGGCTACGATGACACTCAGCCTCGCCGCTTGTCTAAAATGGTTCCTCATCCTCTGGGTAGTCAAACCCCTCAACCAATTTTGGTTTCCAACTCCGGCAAACACTCCAATTTTAGGTCATTCGATTTAGGTTTTCTGAGCTTAATTGTTGAAATTGAGCTTCAATTAGGTTGATTCAGGAATAATTGAGTTTATATTATTAAAATTGAGGTTGAGAGCTTTCTTTTGATGTATGGTTTGCAATTTTTTGAGAAGGTTGAATTTTTGGTCACTATTCCGGGTCTCGGTTACTGTTAATGGCACTGTTCCAAACCTGGGATGTGTATATATTTTTATTAAATTCTATATATTATGTAGATTAAACTTTGTGAAGGAATTTTTGTGAGATTAGTTTTAGAATTTAAGATATGAATTTTTAAAGTTTATGTATAAATATGTATTTTTGGAAAATTATTAGAAATTTGTGAATTATTTAATTTTAGTTGAACTTATTGTTAATTATTCTATTTTAGACTGATTTTAAGTAATAAAAATTATGAAAATAATTTATATAATTAAATTCTAATTTTAGTTAATTAGCAGTAATTTTTGGAAAATAAGCAAATAATAAATTTATTTATTATTTTTAAGCTTAAATGAGTCATTTATTATTTTTATGATTTATTTGAGTAATTTAAATAGTTATTTATAATTTATGTTAATTTAGTTGTAAAAATGGAAAATGGATTTCCTTAACGAAATTTTATTATTTATTTGAAAATAAATTTCCTTAATATCCTTATTATATAAATAAATAAATTTGCATTAGTTAACCAAATTTTTTATGAATTATTAGTGATTTGAGATAAATTATACTATTTTTATACATGTTGTGAACTTGTGGATCTCAGTTGGGCACAAAGTGGAGTGTGGGGCTCAATTCGAGTTGTTGAGCTGTGAGACTGTTAGAAGTGTCGTTTTTCTGTAGGAACGACTCTACTTTTAGTAAAGAGATGTCAGTTTTACAAAGGAGACTCTGCCGAATTTTCGGTAGATTTCTCGTAAAACATGACATCAAATCTATGTTAATTTTTGAGTTTTATTAGGGTCGAGTCTTAGATCGAGTTTTCTTTAGAAATCTAGAACGTTTAAGGTTAGAATTTTATCTTAATTATTTTCATTAGTATTTTTCCTATAGCTGCACCAAGAGCTAGGCCAGGACCGGGCCAGTCAAATTATTACAGAGGAGCGCACATCTGTGAGTTATTATTATATGTATGCATGTCATAAAGAACTGTTTACCTAGCATCCACATATTTGGTTGTTAATGTGAAATAAATATACTGCATTAGACCTTTATTTGTTATTTATCTGTTTGGTGATTATTAATATATATATTGTGAATATAGTGTTCTTGACTTGGACGCTATTTTTATTGTTGATATGAATTGTGATGTGATGTTTTTGGAGGATAGTAGTAGAACATGCTACGTAGTGGGCTACATTAGGACTGTTGCGCAACAGTATGCTAGACGACAGGTTATGATATATTGATCGATGTGTGAAATGATTAAATGATTTATTGAGATTTGTGGTTGAGAGTGGTGTAGCTACGGTAGCTCGGTTGACTTAGTGTCTCGGGGCCAGTCATACTAGTAGTGTGACTACGGTAGCTTGGTTGACTTAGTGTCTCGGGCCAGTCATACTAGTAGCGAGACTGCAGTAGCTCGGTTGACGTAGTGTCTCGGGGCCAGTCCACTACTAAATTGGAAAAGAGAAATATTATTGGATTTAAGTGGGCCTAATGGCCAGTGAGGTTGAGTGTTGAGGTTCTAGATGTTATTAGGGTTCTCCTCCAATCCTCCACCCAAACTCTTACCGCATTTATTTATTTTGGCGTGAAATGTGATTTTAAGCATCTGCATCATCTGATTTCATCCACTTGCTTGCATTTACTGTGTTGACATGAAAAACATTATTAAACATTTGCTTGGAATGCGTGTATAAATATAAAATAAATATATAAATATTATATTGATGCTTGTATGCTTAGGTTGCATGTATATATATAATAATAATTCACTCAGTGAGGTCTAACCCCCCTCAATTATTCTTCAGGATCCTTCTAGTCAAACCTCGTATAGTAGTTCTCTTCGCTGGACTCTTTCTTTTCTGGTTGGATTATGTAAATTTTAGACTATCCTTTCTTGTATTTATTAAAGCTACAGTAGTAATATATATTTGTTGTAGTATGTGAGGATAATATTGACTAAGATTATAGACCTGACTGTTGTATAAATATTTCTAGTATGATATTATTTATGAAAAAGTTATTGATGTTTTAAAAGTTTTAAATTTTGAGGCATATTTATGGTATAATTGTTGTGAAAGTTTTGTTTAAGACTTGCTACGAGTTCCGAATTCGTGTGAATTCCCGTTCCCTAGCACCAGTCATGACTCTTGGGTTTGGGTCATGAAAAAGTTGGTATCAATGCCTGGTTTAGTATGGTTGGACCTGGGTTGCTAGAGTTTGAATTTTCTTGAAACTACTGCAGCAATTAGGTTTGATTATGTCTTTGAAAAGTCTTCTTTGCTTTAGAATTCCGCATGTATGTCAGTTTCGCGTATATTCTATGTTTTGAATCTTGTGGGTTTTCGCGTCTTTTCAAATGAGGTTAACGCGAACTACTTCTACTTCAAAGACATCATATATTGATAAACAGTCCTTTCAAGATGAAGTTTTGATTATAGTTTCAGCCCCTACTACACCTATCTAGTATAGGGGTAGGTCAGAGGCAGCTGTGACTCAAAGGCTAAAGTAGTTATTGTAAGAGGTATAGGCATCCTTTGAACTCGAACTTGCAATATTTGTGGCTGGGATAGCTAGGATTAATGAGGGCTTGGTAGCCCTTAACCAAGCATGGCGATGGTTCAGCAGATGTTTTAATGGAGGAATCAAGAGCTATCTATCATTGACGTAGCACTTTTGTAAGCGATGCTTTGGATTTTGTCAACATAATTGAGTTATGGACAAGGACAAGATACGCAGATTATCAGAGGATAAAGATGGTGAAGTTGTCAGTTTAGACTGCAGCACAAGATTGGTTCATGCAGTCAAACTAGTTGTATATAACTACCATGACATGGATGAAGTTTAAGGAGTGATTTTTGAGATATTTCTACTCACCTTCAGTGGAGGATAATTATAGATGACAATTGTTGTGCATAGCTAAAGGTGATCGATCAGCGGAGGCGTACACCTGTGAGTTCTTCAGATTATCACGTCATATTATAGACATGATGCTGGATAAAAAGGTGAGTACTAGAATTGAATTTTAGAGGAATGGGTCAAACGTATATTAGCATCTGAGCTGAGAACTGGAGTTTAGAGATTTTTTTTTGCGAATTTAATCCTTTTAGGATGTATTTGATTTTGATGTGATTTTGGGGATGGATTGGTTAACTCGGCGTTATGCCAATCTAGATTGTTGAGAGAAGGTAGTGATCTTCAGAATCCTTAATGATGAGGAATTTTGGTTCAGAGGCTATAAGAGTTCAATGCCTTGAAATCTCATCTCCGCAATCATAGTTAAAATGATGCTTAAAAGAGGATGTCAAGGTTATTTAGCTGTGGTTAGGGATTCAAAGGTAAATAAAGGAGCAGTTGAGAATGTGCCAGTGGTGTGCGAGTTTATTGATGTTTCTCCTGAAGAATTACCAAGATTGCCACAGGATAAAGAGATAGAATTCCGTATTGATGTTGTACCTGGTATGGATCCTATCTCTATGTCGCCTTATAAAATGGCACCTGCGGGATTGAAAGAGCTTAAGGAGCAGTTCGTGTCCTTGGGGTGCGCCAATGTTAATTATGAAGAAAAAAGATGGTAGCTTTCGACTGTGTATCGATCAACATCAGTTGAGAATTAGAAGTGGGGATGTACCTAAGACTGCATTTCGGACGACATATGGTCATTATGAATTTTTGGTGATGTCCTTTGGGTTGTCTAATGCCCTAGTAGCCTTTATGGACTTGATGAATCGAGTGCTTAGGCCATTCTTAAACCGATTTGTAATAGTGTTTATTGATGATATCTTGGTGTATTCAAGAAGTGAAGAAGTGCTTACCATAAATTTAAGAATAGTGCTTTAGACTTTAAGAGAACATCAGCTATACGCCAAATTCTCTAAGTGAGAGTTTTGGTTGGATCAAATGGCATTCTTAGGCCATGTGGTATCCAAAGATGGCATTCAAGTGGATCCTAAAAGATTGAAGCTATTACAGAGTGGTAGAGACCTACGATAGTGATTGAAGTAAGGAGTTTTCTAGGTTTAACCGGCTACTATAGGAGATTTATGAAGGATTTATCCAAGATAGATGCACCTTTAATAAGGTTGACCCAAAAGAATGCTAAGTTTTTATAGACAGACAAGTGTGAGGAGAATTTTCAGATGCTTAAAGATAGGTTGACTTCAGCTCCAGTGTTGACTTTACCTTCCGGAAGTGACGGGAATACTATATATTATGATGCTTCTTGAGTAGGATTGGGTTGTGTGCTATGGAAAATGGTAGGGTAGTTGCCTATGCTTCATACCAGTTAAAGAAGCACAAACAGAACTATCCTACTCACTATTTGGAACTGGCAGCTGTAGTGTTTGCATTGAAGATTTGGAGCATTATTTGTATGGTGTAACTTGTGAAGTATACACTAACCAAAAGAGCTTAAAGTACATTTTTCAGCAAAGAGACTTGAACTTGAGACCAAGAAGATAGATGGAGCTATTGAAGGATTATGATTACTCTATTATTTACCATCTGGGAAAAGCTAATGTGGTAGCTGACGCGTTGAGTAGAAAGGCAGTAGGTAGCCTTGCTCATATCAGCATAAAAAGGAGGCCAAGTATTAAGAAGTTACATGAACTGGTTGATCAGGGGTTGCAATGGAAGGTAACCAAGAAGTGTCTTGTAGCTCAATTCAGAGTACGATTAGTGTACTTGGATAGAGTGAAAGCAACTCAAAGAAGGGACCCATAGTTGCAAAGAATAATGTCAGAGGTGCAACAGGGTAAATCCCAAGAGTTTGTTATTGATAATGAGAGTGTGCTGCATTTGGATACTAGGTTGTGTGTACTAGATGTGGATGACTTGAGGAAAGAGATTATGGAAGAAGCTTATTTTTTTGCTTACAGAGTTCATCCGGTTGTACCAAAATGTATCATGATTTGAAAGATACATACTGATGAAATGGGATGAAAAGAGATATTACAGAATTTATATTCAAGTGTCTCACTTATCAGCAAGTGAAATTGAAATGTTAGAGGCCCTCGGGATTATTGCAACAATTGCCTATCCCAGAATGGAAATGGGATATGATTGCTATGGATTTCGTGATTGGATTACCTCATACCACTGGAGGTTATGATGCCGTATGGGTGATAGTTGACAAGTTAACCAAGTCAGCTCACTTCTTGCCAGTTAAGAAGACATACTCTACTGACAGGTTAGTAAGGTTATATGTTAACCGAATTGTTTGCTTGCACGTAGTGCTAGTAGGTATAGTGTCTAACAGATGAGCCACTCTTACTTCAGTTCTTTAACAAGTATTACATAAAGCCTTGGGTACGAGACTTAATTTCAGCATAGCTTTTCATCCTTAAACTGATGGTCAGTCAGAAAGGACCATTTAGACATTAGAAGATATGCTGAGAATGTGTGTGATAGACTTTGGTGGTCAATGGGATTTGCACTTAACGTTGATTGAATTTGCATATAACAATAGTTATCATACAAATATTTAGATGACTCCGTATAAAGCATTGTATAGAAGGAAGTGCAGATCACCCTTGTGTTGGAAAGTTCACAAGAGATAGTTAACAGGTCCAGAATTGGTACAAGTGACTTCAGAGAAGATTTCCATCATCCAACAAAGATTAAAGACAACTTTTAGTCGATAGAAAAGCTATATTGATCCTAAGAGAAGAGATGTATCATTTTCTGTTGGAGATATGGTATTCCTCAAGGTGTCTCCAATGAAGGGAGTGATGAGGTGTGGTAAGAAGGATAAGTTAGCTCCAAGATATATTGGACTCTTCAAAATTTGTTCAAGCAGGAGATGTGGCTTACAGACGGGTGCTACTATCAGAGTTGTCGCGTATTCATCCAGTGTTCCACATGTCGATGTTGCAGAAATACAAATCCGATCCTTCACACGTTCTTCAGCCTCAGGTAGTGGAGCTTAGCGAAGATTTGATATATGAGGAGTCCGCAGCAAAGAAATCTCTATGGTTAAATTACTATGGAGCAACCATTCGGTGGAAGATTACACTTAGGAGATCAAGGCATTGATGCGAGTGGCATACCCTTATCTTTTTACTTAGTAAAACTTTTTACATTTTTTTCTATTTTATTAAAATTTGAGGATGAATTTTTATAAGGGGGGAAGATTGTAAAGACCCAAATTTTTTTTGTTAATATAAAATGTGGATTATAAAGTTTTAATTATTATTTTATTAAATTAGCGTTGAATGAGTATTTTAGTAAATTGTATTAATTATTAAGAATATGTTTTACGTGTATATATATATATATATATATATATATATATATATATATATATATATATATATATATTGGTGT
>CATIWM010020985.1:0-11164 GCA_949671775.1 Mallotus repandus | reverse complement strand
ACTCCTGCAACTCTGCTCGCAAAAACTCCACGTTTCCATCCACCTTCCTCACGGCCGTCAAGTGTAAGCTGCCCCCTCGTTTCCAATCATGGTACACCGGTATCTCATTGGACTTTGTCCGCGTGACAAAGTAGGGTAAGTTGGGCGCAGATTGCTCCTCTTCTAAGAACTCAACACGTGCAGGAATGAGGCGTTCACGTGTGGGCGGATGATGAGTGGGTTGTCGTGTTGGGTATGGGCGTTTCTTTGTGGGATGGTTCGTTCGATGCGAGGCACGGGAGACTTTGGGTCGTGGGAGGGATTTGAGGCTTTCGGGTGGGTAGGTTGGTGATGCTTCGCGAGAGGCGATTATGTTTGGATCCTCTGCGTGGGAGATGTTGTCAGCAATTGGATTGAATTGGCTCAACGTGGATTGGGTGTTACCTCTTAAATTTGATCGCATGGGAACGTATGCGTTTGTCGCGTGTTGCTGTTCTTGTCCTTGTGCTCGGCATGGAGTAGATGTCGAGAAGTGCAAGAAGTGACGGATCGTAGATGGGCGTGGAAGACCCAATGGGCGCAGAAATGACATTACAGGCGTCGTTGAGGCCATGATTGACGATATCATCTCAATGTTTGATGCTGCCAGAAAAACAAGGAGAATCGCGAAGTCGAGGTGAAGTGAAAGGATCGGCCAGTCTTGGCTTGGCGAGCGGAAAGTTTAAACTCGCACAACGGAAAGCGGCCATGACATCCCACTCTATCTCAAAGAACAATCTTTCTTCTCCCTCTTCACAGCCACAGTCACGACAACAACCCAGCATGGCCGACTCGCAGGCAGACGGCGCCCAGCGCGATATCGTCAAGGAGTACTCACTGCTACCAAAGCTCATTCCACACCTCGACCGACACCTAGTATTTCCCTTGCTGAACTTTCTGGAGGAGGAGGATATCACCGCGGATCCAGAAGGCGGCGATGTGACCAAGCTCAAGTACACTCTTCTCAAGGAAACGAACATGTCCGACTTCGTAGGCGACCTCTACGCTCAGATCAACAACCTTTCCGACCGGCCAAACGAGTTCGCCAAGAAGCGAGATGAAGTTTTGGAGAAGCGTCGCATCTACGAGGAAGAGACGGAGAAGATACAAAACTTGCTGGCGGATGCTGATGTCGTGGGAAACTTGCGTAGTGACAAAGTCAGCAACATGAATTACCTCAAAGAAAACCACGGCGTCACACAACAAATGGTCGATCAGTTATACGACTTTGGCCAGTTCCAATATTCTTGCGGTGACTACGCAAGTGCTGCTGAGCTGCTCTACCAATTCCGCATTCTGTCTACGGACAACGATAAGGTCAACGCTGCAACATGGGGTAAATTAGCCAGCGACATTTTGACCACCAACTGGGAGAGTGCTATGGAGGAGGTCACGAAGCTGAAGGAGGGCATCGATACTCGACTTTTCAACAACCCTCTGGCACAACTTCAACACCGAAGCTGGCTTATTCACTGGGCCCTCTTCCCATTCTTTAATTTCGACTCAGCCCGCGAGACTCTAACCGAGCTATTCTTCAGCCCAACGTACATCAACACCATCCAAGCAGCCTGCCCTTGGATCTTGCGATATCTTGCGGCCGCAGTGATTACCAACCGCAACCGACCTGGTGGAAAGGCAGGATATGTGTATGGGAACTACCAGAAGCAGCTAAAAGATTTGGTACGAGTCGTAAGACAGGAACAGTACGAGTATAACGATCCAGTGACCGGATTCATTAAGGCACTGTACGTCGATTTTGATTTTGAAGAGGCACAGAAGCGGCTGGGTGAAGCAGATGAGATTCTTCGAGCAGACTTCTTCCTTGCTGCCGCTGCCGATCAGTTCTTGGATGCAGCCCGTCATCTCATCTCCGAATCATACTGCAAGATTCACCAACGGATTGACATTAAGTGAGTGCTAAAACATACCTCGTAGCAAACCGCAACTGACATGGATCTAGGGATTTGTCAAAACGACTGGGCTTGTCCGATGATGAAGGCGAGAAATGGATTGTCAACCTCATTCGGGACACTCGTGTCGACGCCAAAATCGACTACAAAGCAGGCACGGTCCTGATGAACCACCCACCTGTCTCAGTGTACCAGCAGGTCATCGAGCGCACCAAGGGTGGTTTCTTCCGTACACAAGTACTCAGCGCTGCGGTGGCAAGATAGGATTTGACATTGTCAATGGGCTTGAGAAACAAAGTGTGTTGAAGCATTTACTGAGCGCTGGAAACAAATCGTGCCGAATGGAGGCCGAGGAGTAGGGCTTCCCAAAAATGGAGCGGCATAGCATCTGGCGTTCATGGCGCTGTAACTACCAGGAAAGATGACGAGACGAGGAATTCGCTTGGGCTGCATCCGCATATTCTCTACATGGAGATAGAAGAGAGAGTAGAGAGAAAGCGGGTCGGGGATGTTGCATGTTGGGGCAGGGCAGACAGGGTGGCGGGGACTGTGTGTTGTGCAGAACGGACGCTTAACGCCAAGACCGGTCTCCGACTTCACTTCTTCACGACCGCTTCACAAGCAATACACAAGACAAGACATTATGACTACCAAATTCTGCTCGAAAATATTTCAGAGTTCAGCTTTCCAAACACGAAATGATTCCCTTGAATTCCTCCGCCCTGCTGTCGGAGTCAAAATTGTTCACGTTCTACGACCCTGTTGTTCACTATCCAAAACGCCAAGCCCGTGTGCAGCACGTTGGAGTTCACTTCACGGATTTGGACCATATCCAACCCAGCCTGCAGGGTTCAACGTTCATATAAGACTGCTTGTCCTCTCTTCAATTCTTTTCTCTTCTGTTGTATATTTCCTATGCCCGCTTTCGTCAATTGCAACGACATCAATCCTCGACATTACTAGGATTTCTGCTCGTGGTATGTTGTCTCTCCCCTTTTAATTCTTGTTTGGCCTAAGTCTGAATAAAACATGTTGGTTGGTGATGCAAATGATATTGATCCATGCTATTCGTAAAACGGCATTTTTTTGTCGTGCAGTTTTCCCCTTCACTTCACTACAGTTCACACAACGTCACCTTTTCCGCTTCACTTTTCTTGTGACTCTGTGTTTGTTTACTTTCGATGGTCTCTGTGGCATTCCCGGCTGACGCATAAAACGTAGACCTCGAACATTACTTGTCATATTTTCCACACACTCCTACCCTCGACAACAATACATCACACAACCATTTTCTTTCGACGTCCTTCTATAGGAAGCGTTTTCGACTAGCTCACACCAACACAAAAACATTGCACACGAATCTATCATGCCTCTCTCAGAGAAACAAATGGTGCGTCTACATTGAACCAAAAATCAACATAGCGATGCATACTCACCTTTCCCGCAGACCTACCTCGCCCTGGCCTGGCAATGCTTCGAAACCGAGCCAAAGGTATTTCACCCTTTTCTACTCTCACCCAATAATGCAAATGACTAAACAGCCAACTTGCGGGAAAAAAACAGATCGACTATGAAAAATTCCGCCAAATCGCCAACTTAGCCTCCGCAAACTCCGCTCGCGAACTCATGCGTGTCACCAAGAAGAAACTGCGCGAGGAATATGGTGCTCTCTCTGCCTCTACTGCTTCGCCTTCGAAGAGTACTGCCTCGCCGACTAAGAGCGCTTCGGGTGCTGGGTCGATGGCTGCTTCGGCTGGGGTGGGGAAGAAGAGAGGTCGAAAGCCGGCGAGTGGTGCTGCTACGGGCTTGAACGTGGAGAGTGTGATTGACGGAGCGTTTGCGGCTGGGAACGGGCCTGTTACGCCGGTGTCGAGGGAGGGAAGTTCGGGGGCCTCGGAGGAGAGTGTTGATGGTGGGCAGAGGATTAAGTCTGAGCCCAGGTTTGAGGAAGTGATGCCGTTCACTTGACTGATCACTCTGTGCAACGATGCGAGAGCCGAGGATGAGCTAGTGTATGAATATGGATGTGATGATGAGAGAAGGAATGGCGTTATTCCGGTATGGCGTTGAGAGTCGCAGAAGACTTCAATCGGTAATGGTACATAGCGATGCTCATCAATCGTTACAAATCATTCACAGAATCCATTCACGTCGCCGGGTTTTCTTCGTTTAACTTCCATTGCTTCCTTCCTTTGGTTTGGGAATAACCTTCAACGAGAAATCAACATGCTTGGTGCCTTGATGTATGCTTGATGTGGAAATGATATCCACATCATCACACACATAGTCTTCAACATTGTCGGCGGTCAAACCGCCGCTGATTTCAATAAGAGCAGTGGCCTGGCGTCCTCGACCCCATTTGTCCTTCAATCGCTTCGATGCTTCTCGTACACCATCGGGCGTGAAGTTGTCCAACATCACGACGTCTGCACCGGCCTCAATGGCCGTATTTGCCTCCTCTTCTGTCTGACACTCCACCTCAACCTTGACAGCAAAGCCACCGGCCGCCTTGGCTGCCGCAACAGCCGTCGGTATACTGCCACCACAAGCCCAGATATGGTTGTCCTTCAGCATAGTCATTGCACTCAGATCATGACGATGGGGATCACACCCACCCACAACCATGCCATACTTCTCCACCAACCGGAATCCTGGGGTGGTCTTCCTTGTGCCAGCCAGGGTATTCTTATACCCAGCCTTGCGAACCAAACTCAACACTTCTCGACTCTTGGTAGCAACACCACTACACCTCGCCAATAAGTTCAACGCGACTCTCTCGCCCAGCAGCACACATCTCGTAGGACCCCGCACGGTAGCCACATGTTGCTTCTTCTCCTTGACCCCCACCGATTCGCCTTCTTTCGCATGCCATTCCACAGTGCAATCTAACTGCCGGAAGATCTCATCGAAGAATGGCACACCCGCCAGGATACCGGGAGATTTTGCTAAGAGACGTGCTTCGGCGGGTGCGACGCCGACTACGAAACCACCATAGTCGAAGGAGGGGGTGTCTTCGGCTAGCCAGGCGGTGATGATGGATTTCCAGTGTGGTGGGAGGAGATGAGATGGGGAGCCATGGGCTGGAGCACCTTCAAGTTGGAGGTCCATTGATGTCGAGGTCAATGGACGGAGTGTTCTGTTCTTGAGTAGAAGTGAGGGTGAAGCGACACATGAGGTACAGTACTTATTTATTAGATGCCGACAAAAGCCGATTTCGGCAGAGGCGATGGAATAACAGACTTGATCTTATCTCATCTTGTATTACTATCTCCTCCTCATCTCTCCTTGTCTACTCCCTTTCTTAGTCTTTCCCTAATTTTATGTGTAGAACTGTCCGTTACGTTCAAAGTTCCACGACATATCGAGCTAGAACGAGTCACGACAATGAATCGATATAGACCCTGCTCACAAACTTGCAGGGCTTCAAGCCGCGACTGTTGCTGATTGGACTCGATGAGGAAACGCCAAGATTGCTTGTTCGGAGACGTCTTGCGTGATACATTTTAACTTCACTCTCTTTCATCGTTTCGCTGGCAGTGTACATTTGTACGACGAGAAGAGGAGTGATCATAAACGTTCACTGCTGGATCCATCCCCTTCGTTCATTCGGAATGGTGACTCTACGACATATACTCGGATGATTACCTTCAACGACATGGCGGGTCGACCGCGAAGGGCTCGTTTTCTGCTCGCCTTGATTCTCTTCGTTTTCTTCACTTTCCTTTACACCCGGCGAGTACCCCTCGAAGGGTATACTGAATATGTCGTGGATAAGGTTGGCGGTGGTTCAGTCTTGAGGAATAAGGGGCAAGATGAGCAGCAGCAAGCCCCATTAACACCACAACCTCCCCCTCCAGCACAACAATTATCAGAAGAACAATCTGCGCCGGCAACTCCGGGGAACGTCTATGATCAACCCGATCCCACACCGACACCGACACAGACTACGGCCTCATCCTCCACAAGCTCTTACGTTCCGCAAACACCCGCCCCTATCCCTGATAACGCACCGTCTGTCAACGAAACGCCATTCTATGAACCTACCGATGAGTACGATTGGGTCGATGATGATGATTATTATGAGGAGGGATATGGCACACCGAAAGTTTCGACCGACATCATACATTGGACAAAGGTTGACGAGCACTATCCTCTGACCAGCACGATTCAATTGCCTACCGAAACTCCCAAACCGATCCCAAGAGTACAGTACCAAAACGGATTGCCAGCAGATGAGGAGCGAAGAGCTATCGTCAAAGCAGCTGCTCAACATGCTTGGAATGGATATCGTGAGGTTGCGTTTGGTGCTGATGAAGTCCGGCCTATATCTGGTGGCTATAAGAATCCCTTCAATGGCTGGGGTGCGACCCTGGTCGATTCGTTGGACACACTATGGATTCTGGGTATGCATGATGAATTTGAAGAAGCCGTCCAAGCCGTCCATGAGATTGATTTCACTACTTCAACAAGAAATGATATTCCC
Source organism: Mallotus repandus (assembly GCA_949671775.1). NCBI lineage: Eukaryota > Viridiplantae > Streptophyta > Magnoliopsida > Malpighiales > Euphorbiaceae > Mallotus > Mallotus repandus. Next base: position 4,753 of record CATIWM010020985.1, on the reverse strand, counting down.
ATGTTCGAGACCACCATCCGCTATCTTGGCGGTCTGATTGGTGCCTACGATGTGTCAGGTCGCAAATATTCCATCCTTCTGGACAAGGCTTTTGAGCTGGCCGAAGTGCTATATGGCGCATTTGACACTCCCAACCGGATGCCGGTGCTATATTACAATTGGAAGCCGTCTGCTGCTGCGAAACCCCACCGCGCTGCCACCCACGTCGTCATGGCTGAGCTGGGAAGTTTGAGCGTAGAGCTAACTCGATTGGCACAACTCACGCATGAGCCCAAATACTACGATGCTGTTGCAAGAATTACCGATGCTTTGGAGGAGTTCCAGAACCGCACCCTCTTGCCTGGCATGTGGCCACTTGCACTGGATGCGAGTGGATGTAAGAGGAAGCCTGCTGTTTACTCGGCTACCCCAATCGAGCATTCATATCAAAGGATCCAGGAACTGCCACTGCAAGCGGGTTCTGCAGGTACTGATGCGTACAGAGGAGACCAAAGCGCTCAGCCTAATCGACAGCCAGATTTTGTTGGCGGTGGAAGACCTGGCCTGGGCAAAATCACCGGTTTTGGCAAGCCGATAGAGGAAGGCAGTCTGGATCGAGCTCCCAATACCTCACCTACTACTCAAGAAGTACAAGGTGGTGTTGGCAAGATCGCAGGCTTCGGTGATCCGATTGAAGAAGGTAGCCCAGACGACCCGAGAAGATTGTTGGAGGAACTGCACCAACCACCGAGAAAGCAGCCTTCGGTCGGCAAGATTGGTAGTTGGGGTAAGCCTGTCGAGGAGGGAGAGCTTGATAAGCAAAAGGCCAGGGAGGAGCTTATCAAGCAGTTTGGAGGATCGAACTTCAAACGGTCACCACCAGTGCCAGATGATGATGACACCGACTGCCTCCCACAAGGTCTCGAACCAATCTCCAAATATGCATCCCAGAAATTCACTTTGGGTGGACAGAGTGACAGCACCTACGAATATCTGCCCAAGGAGTGGCTGCTTCTTGGTGGGAATGTAGACCAATACCGCACCATGTACATTGCACATGCTGAAGCAGTGATTGCTGACTTGTTGTATCGACCGATGACGCCAGAAGAGCTGGATGTTCTAGTCTCTGGCGATGTAACAGTGTCTATCAATCGTACCGATAAAACCATCAGCAAGAAATTCGAGCCAACTGGCGAGCATCTGACGTGCTTCGCTGGTGGCATGTTTGCAATGGGCGGCAAGATCTTTGATCGTCCAGGAGATGTGGAGATTGGTAGAAAACTTACCGATGGATGTGTCTGGGCATACAACAGCACGACCACCGGGATAATGCCCGAGCAGTTCAAGGCAATGGCCTGCGAAGACCGGAATTATTGTCCTTGGAACGAAACCGAATACTACCACCAACTGGATCCGTACGAAGAGACGAGAACACGGCTGCCCAAACCTCGACCAGCTCCCACCAAGGCACCATCACCAACGGTCAAGAACGAACTATCGAGCGATCCTTTTGCTAACGAGCGACATTTTGTAAAACGCCAACTCGGCGAAGCGCAATACGATGATCCCAAACCACCCCGTCCAGCTCCAGTCCCGGATCTTCCTCTGGACGACGAGTGGGCCGATGATTTATCCGCCCCTGTTCGGCCTGTTCCACCACAACATCACGCACCCGTCTACACCCCGCCAGCTCCCCTCCCACACAAAGAATACGTCGAAAAGAAAATACACGACGAACGCCTCCCCCCGGGTTTCACCCACTTCCCAAGCCGCAACTACATCCTCCGCCCCGAAGCCATCGAATCCGTCTTCTACATGTACCGCATCACAGGCGAACAACACTGGCGTGATGCCGGATGGGAAATGTTCGTGGCCATTGACCAGCACACGCGAGCGCTTTATGGAAATTCGGCGATTGATGATGTGACCAAAGCCGCGCCGGAAATGAGGGATAGTATGGAGAGTTTCTGGTTGGCCGAGACGCTCAAGTATTTTTATCTGTTGTTTGATGATGGCGACAAGTGGAGTTTGGATGATTGGGTGTTGAATACTGAGGCGCACTTTTTCAGGAGGCCTTCGTGAGGGAGCAACTTGTTTTGGGGAGTCGATGGGTTAGTATATGTATTACAAGAAAGATGTGATCATTGCTTGTGGGCCGGGAGTCTTGAGGTCTGGGCGCGGATAGATTGATTTGGTGGAACATTAACTTGAAGCGACAATAAAAAAGTTGGCGGATATTGTTGGGTGTCCTTGGCCTTGGGGAAGAAAAAGGAGAACAAGAAAGCTAGAAAGAGAGAACATGAACGATACCCAATGTATAAATAAATGTTACTGTGATCTGTCTCCCTTTTCGTATCCTTCTGATTTATCCAACTCTATCTAGAAGCAGCGAAGTCTACTACTTGCGGGATAGATTCCACGACGTGCCTTCCTCTCTGGACGTGGCGCGAAACTAAAGGTAGCACAGTCCTGGTATACCTTGAGTCACAAGTCTGCGAAAGAAGAGCTAAATCATATCTGTTAAGATTGCATAGAAGGGGTCCATTCGGGTATACGCCCGATTGTCTTTCTCAAGCATGTAATAGTGCTGTCGATGTGGTATTGAGATAGATCTTTTGGTGAGCTTATCGGAATGGCCGGCAGTACAGAATCATATATTCAAAGAGATACAGAGTATGTATCTATGCCCCATCAATCTCTGTGGGCACACTTACACGCAAAGAGGAAACACTCGTTCTTAACTCTTCCATATCACAGCATACCCAATTTTACAACTCTCCGCCGGAGAACAAGTATTGAAAACAATCATGCCGTCTTCGACCACAAGCGCATCCGAAAAAATCGCCCGAAGAAGAGCCTTCATCACCGAAATCCAAGAAAAAGGCCACCTATCCCTCCTCCCATCCTTCATCTCCGAGAATTACGTCGACCACACATGCCCCTTTCCCGAAAACACGGGCATCGGAGCCGTGAGAACCGTGATCGAGATGCTGCATGCCAAATTCCGGGATATTCGAGTGGATGTAGAGCATTGTATCGAAGACGGGGAATTGGTGGCGACGAATAAAATCATGAGTGGTGTTTTGAGGGACGGGGAGGAGTTTTTGGGTGTGGTTGGGAAAGGGGCAAGGGTGAAGTTGAGGATTATGGATTGGGTTGTTGTTCGAGACGGGAAGGTTGTGGAGCATTGGGCGAATGCTGGGCCGCTTGAAGAAGTGAAGGAGTAATTCGTAGCTCCTTAGTTTCTTGTCGAGGAGAAGTGTTCTTGATGTGCAGTGGTATGTTATGCCTCAGGAGATTTTGATGTTCCAGTACGTTGGTCATGAAGTACTTAAAGTATGTTGACAGATCAGATAGTGACGAATGTTGTCTCCGTACAGTTACTCTTACTAAGGGCAAAGTCTCCAGTTTTCGTGGAAGAAAGCGTTTCCTATCAGTGTGCAAATTATCTGGCTTTCATGGCGGCGCCCATCTCAGGGACTGGTTCACTTTGGGCTTGCTAGCGATACGAGGTTCCTTTCTAAAGCGAGCATGTTAGTCACTGGCAGTGCGACCAGAATAGTAGTGGAGATAGTATAATCTGGCCTGTATTTCTTTCCACGACTTAATCCCTGTCATGCCCAAGAAGGGGATAGATTCTATCTCTCGAATTGCCACAGTGCATATCGCAGGGTCTCATCTAGTTGCCAAACTGATATTTTGCAGTATTGCTGCAGCGTCAATTTATCGAATTGTGTAATGATTGAATCCTGCTAATCGCTCCAAGAAACGGATTAAAAAGAAGCATGAAGTGAAGTGAAGTGAGGTCTGGATCCCACGACTTTCTTTCTTGCTAAGGACGTCAGTTCTTCTTTTGCTTCATCTTCATTCCTACTCAACCAAGACACAAAACAACATGAACCAAGACCATCCATCCATATGCTTCTCCCAGACACCCAAAATCTGAATCCAGGCCAAAATCAACAACAATAACAAACATGCTTCCAACCCCATCGACCTCCCACGTAAACTACAAAAACATCTACGAACCCGCCGAAGATTCCTTCCTGGTGCTCGACGCCCTCTCCTCCGAATCCGAGAAGAAATTCCTCCAAGAGCGCTTGGCCGCCGATTCTGATTCAAAAGGTTCTTCTTCTCCTTCGCATGCTCCGCTGGTGGTAGAAATCGGACCGGGATCCGGAGTCATCCTGGCCTTTATCACGGCACATGCGAGGCAGATTCTAGGGCGGAAGGACGTGGCGACGATGGGGATTGATGTGAATGGTTTTGCGTGCGTTGCGACAGAGCAGACAGTCAAGATTGCGGTAAAGGACGTCATGAAGGGCGCAGAAGCCGATGGGAAAGAAAAGTTGGGAGTTGCTGCTGCTACTGCTGCAAATTTCATGGATTGCCTCCAAGGTGATTTACTATCTCCTCTGCGATCTGGGGTGGTGGATGTTCTAATCTTCAACCCTCCATACGTTCCAACTGAAGAAATACCTGTGCCATTGCAACACTTTGGCACTGGCATATGCAATGAAGAATTTGAACGTGATTCAAATCTCCTTGCTCTATCGTACGCTGGCGGTGCGGACGGTATGCAGATAACCAACCCATTACTGGACCAGCTCCCTTCAATTCTGAGCGACCGAGGCGTGGCATATATCCTCCTATGCGCTTCAAATCATCCTCCAAAGGTCGTTGCCAAGATCTCACAGCAAATGGGCTGGGCATCGGAAGTAGTATGGACGAGTGGTAAGCAAGCCGGTTGGGAACGCTTGTGCATTCTGCGAAT
>CATIWM010020975.1:0-15291 GCA_949671775.1 Mallotus repandus | reverse complement strand
TTTGATAATATAATGAAAAGTCTATATAATTAAGTTCACTATTATTTATTCATATTTATATATTATTTACTAAATTAATATTTGATACTGTGTTTAATTTTTGGTTTAGTACTATTTTGGTATAATTCATTATGATTCTCAATTCAAATTTTTTTTATAAATATCCAACACCATGCTAAATTTATCATAAAATTTGATTTGGTTCAATATGGTTTTAATGTCTTTCGGTTTGAAATTTTAGTTCGATTCAATATTTTCTTTACCTCGTGCTCAGTTCTAATGCTCAAATACTAACTAGACAAGAGAGGTACCTCCCATTTTTCCTCTAAGGTCATAAAGCAAAGGTTTGATGGCTCTTGTTTCTCTTCCTCCATATCGGATTCGGATAAGTCATCCCAAGTGGCTTTGAAAGTTTTCTCCTCTCATTTGCTCCCTTGTGCTTTTGCTTATGCTTGGGACATTCATCTTGAATATGACTGAGCTTCTTGCACTTGAAGCATATGACTTCCTTAGCCTTCTTGAATCCACCTCTTTTAGATTCCTTGTTCTTGCTCAAGTTTTTCTTTCTCTAGCAGTTAATGAAGTAATTAGTGAATGATGCAATCTCCTCATCATCTTCACTTAAATCTTTAAGTTTATCTTCATCACTTGAGTCTTATGCTGCTTTAAGTACTATGCTCTTCTTCTTTTCCTCTTTGCCTTGTTTCTCCTCTTCCCTTTGCCCTAACGTAAGCTTATGAGTGAGAAGCTTACTAATGAGCACATCAGTTGAGAACTTTAAGAGATCATGAGCTTTCTCAATAGAGGTCATAGCCCTCTTATTTTTGTAATTTTCTTCTTTCTCCTCTTGTGACCATCTTCCTCCATTTTTTAAGACTTCAACATTTTTTACTAACTCTATGGGAGGATTCCATCCATAAAAAATTTTTCCTAAAGTTTAATGGGATCACTATCAAGATAGAGCTCTATCATATACTTCCAATAAGGATAATCACTCCTATCAAAGAAGGGTCTAAGGGTTGTACCTAGAAACCTAGCTCTGATACCAATTATTGTAGCTATAGAGGGGGATGAAAATGGCTAATTAAGGTTTAGAGGAAATTTAAAAAATTAAAGGGAAAAATAAAAAATGATTAATGAAGAATGAATAAGAACAAAACAGAGAAGTTTGACACAAGAAATTTAAAGGAGTTCGAATTATAACCAATCTTACATCTCCATCTAACTTATCCCTAACTTAGGATTTTTAAACTCACTCCAATATTATTTACCAAGATTGTTACAAGTGCTTTTCAAGACTCAACACTAAACCATTACACAATTAATTTTCTAGGCTCACTCACAAACCTTTACTAGTATTTTTTTCAAGACTCACACCAAATTTATTCCTAAGTATTTTTAAGACTCACACTTCAACATTTTCAATTGAGTTTTCAATGCTAACTCAAAACGTTTGCAATAAATTATTTTTCAAAGGATTAATAACTATCCAAAGAGAAAGAATCTAACTACCCACTTTTTCAATGAAAGAATCCTACCTCTAACACTTCCCCAACTCTCATAAGAAGGGAACACACAAACTTAATAAGAGTTTGTTTTTGCATACAAATGATATACAAGGAATAAATGTAAAAGAACAAAATTTGGCTTAATTTTGTCTTAATGAATTTGATAATAAATTGCTCCACTAGCTCTTTAACTATATTCAAATGGTGTCTTAACCTTATATTTATAGTAGAGGGGCAAAAATATAACTGTTGGAGCTTTAATTTTTATTCCTAACACTTCTCCATATTCATTTAATGTTTCTTCCACTTTTTGTAGGAATTGTACCACTCATAATTATGAGTAAAGGTGTCACGATCGTGAGGGTCAAGTATTTAGTCATTAGAGCTCTAAAATAGCCATTACAGAAGCTGTCAAGATACTCATGATCATGAGCACCCTCCTCATTACTATGAGGGTCCTCCTCATGATTGTGAGGGAAATCGTGAGGGAGGCAGAGCTCTTTACAACTCAGGCTCTTTATCAAGTTTGTGCCTGTATACTTCCTCATGATAGTGATAGGATCATAATGGGAAATCCAACCTTCAAATGGGCAATCCAACCTTCAAATGACCTTGTTTAGACTTCAATTCAAGGCTTATTAATTTCACCTTTGAACTTATCTTATAAACATACTTAAATATAAAATTTAGCAACTAAAGTTGATTTTTAACGTAAAAATTAAGGTTGATTTAAGATTGACCATGACACTGATCATGTAAAGAGTCAGCAAAAGCCTAGAAAGAGAAACATGTCCTAAATGAGAATGCTAAATAGTTGAAGAAATAACAGAAACTACAAGACTAGATAGTAAATGAAGAGACTGAAGCCCATACAATCGGCCCACTTTACGCCCTATCCCAAGAATTACTTTTGTCCATGGATCCTGCATAATACAACTAGTACTCAAAAAATGTAAGTCAACACCATCTTTGCATAATTGACCAATATAAATGAGATTTAAGGATATTTTAGGAATAAAGAATATGTGTTAAGTAAAGATGGATTGGAAGCATAAATAATTCCTATGTTCATAATAGATAAGGTAGAACTATTATAAGTGTGAACAATAGGTGATATAGAGGGAACAAATATAGAAGAAAATAATGAAAGTCATATGCCATATAATTATAGCAGTCAGATTCAAAAACTAGGAGGAAGGTGTACTTGGAGTAATATAGAGAATACATGAAGAAAGCACACTAGAGGAAGATTGTAACTGTTGGATAATGGTCCAAATATACTGAAGGGTGAATTTTGGAGAGGTGGTATCATAAGATCCTTCAATGGTAGTAGTAGTGGTGGTATAGATTTTAGATGTAAAAGTGCTTATAAAGGAATGAGTAGAAGTGCTAGATCAAGAAGTTTGTTGATTTTAAGGTCTTTGATGACAATTGAATTTTATATTGCTAGGTTTCTTGCAATAACTACAAGTAATAGTGCAAGGAAAGCTTGTAGGAGTAGTCAAAGCAACAATAGACTAAAAAATATATATAGAAAAAGAACCTAAGGAGTGGAAAGGATGGCATCAATAGATGATGAGAAGCATTTGACATAAAGTGTATTGAGATGAGTTTATATAGAAAGTAATTCTCGATTGATAATGTTCAATTTAAGCAAGGGTTTGCGATAGAGAAGTGAAGCACTAACAAACTCAAATTTTGGATAAAAAGTCATGAGAAAATGCCTAACACGTTGGCAATCACAACGATCTAAGTAAAGGTTAATAGAGGCAAAATTAGGCCACTTAAGATCACAAGTGGCTAATTGATCCTGGATTGTTTGAAGTTCAGAAACACAACTATGAATGGTCTGATGTGGTTGTTGTTGGAGCCTATAAAGGCAATGATAAAGCTAAAATTGATGAGCATCATTAGAAACAGAATAATGGTTCTTCAGAAAGAACCATACCTCATGTGCAATATTAAAGCAATAAAACTCACCTTTAATGCTAGGTAGGCAAGTATTATGAAACCATGCTAGGATCTGATGATTTTTACCGTCCTATTAATCCTTTGCTTAATAAATTTGGAGTTATCTTCATCAGTTGCTTTGATAGGGGCCTCACCAGTAACATAATATCGAATGAGATGATCTTTTAGAAAATTACACTTTTTTATGCCCATAAATTATAATTACTTCCATAAAAAATAATAGTGGTTGGTTGTAAGATTGACGAAGTAGTAAGTTGTGAAAAATCAAAAGTTGCCATTAATGCACAAAAATAGTAAACTAAAAAGAAAGTGATAAACCGAACTTGAAACTTAATAATGGAGACTGAATTTTAAAAAATAATGGCATATATTAATCTAGAAGGTGGAAAAACCTTAGGAACAAGTAAAAAGATGCAGAGAACTGAAATAAATCAAACCAAATAAGTTGATTCAACACTAATTTGAGCTAGGTTGGGTGAATCAGATCATGACAGAAATAGTATATTAGCAGAAAAATCAGAATTTCTCACTTAAAACAGAAGCCAACAAAATTTTAGAAGGGTTAAACTAAAGTCTAAACTAAAGATATATCAACTATACAAATCACTATATTTCTGAAAAATCTTAAAATTTGAAAAGAGTGTAATAGGAAAAAGAATGTCGTGCTCCTTCGGGCAAGAAAAAGATCCCCTACTGCTTGTGAAAGGTGATGAAAAATCCAAGAAAAAAGCATGCCTTAGAGAACAAGGAGATGATGGAGATAACCCTAATATAAGGTTTGTCTCATTCAAGGATAAACTATTACAAAACTTAGTAATGGAGGAAGATATATTAGCTGAGGAGGAGATTAGGATTGAGATATTAGCTGATGATATAATGGTGAATTTAGATGATAGGATGCCCTCAATCTACATTTCACAAAGGGTGCATGAGGCATTGGCAAAACCTTGGGAGAATGCAATTGTTGTAAAGTTATTGGGTAGAATTATAGGCTATAAAATAATGTGCTCTAAACTTGAAATTCTAATGAGAACGAAGGACTTTCTAGTCATTGATTTGGAGAATGACTATTTTATGGTTAGGTTTAATAATGCTCTAGATGCATAATATGCACTAATTAATTAGCCATGGATAGTATTAGGACACTACCTTATGGTACAATCCTAGACTCCTCAGTTAAGGTGTAGTGATGACGAATAGAAATCAGTAGTTGCCTGGATTCATATTCCTATTATGCCTCTACAATATTATCATAAAAGACTCCTGAGACTGATTGGTGATCTTATTGGCAAGGTAATCAGAATTGACTAAAATATGGAAGCAGTAGAAAGAGGCATTGCTAGGATGGCCATCAAGTTGAACCTTAAAAAACCATTAGTTTCTCAATTTTAGTTAGATAGTACTCTCATAAAATAGAGTATGAATTCTTACTAAGGATTTGTTTAATATGTGGAAAATATGGCATGTTAGTGGTATGTGCTATATCAAACATACTGAGAATAATAATAAATAGAGGCATAATGATGAAGAGATAGCTGTGGAAGTGGCCATGGCAAACTCAGTCACCATTCTAGCTTATAGACCATGGATGGTAGCCACCATAAAAGGAAGGTTTGGAATAAGAAAGGAAAGTTGTGGTCTTGAAGGAATTAAATCTGCGTATCAATAGAATCAAATGCAAGGATCATGATTTTCAATCTTAGAAGAGGAAACTGACACTGATGAAGGAAAGGGCCTTGATAAGGGCAATGAAAAGAAATGGTGGGCGTGATTTAAAGGAGATTACAAAATAAAAATACAGGCAAAAAGAGGCCGTTAATCCTTTAGGAGTGAAAAGTGTCCTAGTTGTCGAAAATACACAATCTTGACTTAGCTCTAGTAAGGGGTTAGGTAAGTTGGAATCCAGTAATAACTCCATACTAAAGCCCAAGAATATTAAGTGAAACCCACTGGATCTAGAACTACATTCATCAGTACTGCTAAACCACCCAACTAGATAAGAATATTAAAAGGATTAATATCTTACACAATCTATATCCCTCCAACCTATCATTAGCAAAGGTCGTAATGGGGATGAAAGGAAATATCCAAGATTACCTCTTGACGATATGAAAGTCAACTTTCAAGATGAGTTTTCAACAGTAAGCGAAGAAATAATATTGGATGAAGACAATTCAAAGATGGAAGAAAAGTCGGTGGGAACTTTTGTTCTTACAATAGAGAAGCAACACTGACAACATTCTATTGTCCCTCCTTTCATCCATTATTTTATGTATTTATTGGTATTATTTTGGAATTTCCAAGGAGTGACTTCCTCATCTTTTAGTAGATTCTCTAAAGAAATGCTAAAGAAAAATAAGTCAGATGTAGTTGCCTTGCTTAAACTGAAAGTGTGTGGTTAGAGGGAAAACTTATTTATTAGTACAGTGGGTTTAATAAATTTTATAGAATTGAAGCAAGAGGATTTTCTAGTGGCATTTTGATTTTATGGAATCATGAGGTTGATTTAATGGTACTAGAGAATAATTGGCAATATATTAATTCAGCAATCAATAAAAGGAAGGAGTTCATGTGCTACCTAACCTTTGTTTACGTAAGTCCCAACCTAGTGATTCATAAATGCCTATGGAAAAACCTTTCTCAAGTGGTTGGGGGTATGAGGGATCCTTGGTTGTTGGGAAGTGAGTTTCATATGACATTGCACGTATTAGAATGTAAAGGAGATTCAATAAAAAGGATTGGTTACTGCAAGTTATTCCAAGAGTGGTTATATGGCATTGCAATGTGTGAGTAGGGTTTAGCGGCCCTAATTTGCAAGGTTTAGAGTTTACTAATACAAAGATTGGATAGGGTGATTAGTAATGATGAATGGACTCTAACGTTTCCTGAGTCAGTCTACCTAGGATCTACTCTAATTATAGGCCAATCCTATTCAAGATGACTCCCAAGAAGAAGTCTAGATCAGTAAATAGACCTTCAAATTTTAGGCTGAGTGGATGCTTTATGATGATTTTTAAAGGATTATAAAGGAAAACTGGCCTCGTGAAGGTGGATATGTAGCTGCTGCCAAGAAATTTTCAAAAGCTATCTCTAAATGGAATAAAACTGAGTTTGGGGATATTTTCAAACGTAAAAAAAATGAATATTTGTGAGGCTCAAATGTATTCAAAGGGCTCTTAAGTGGCATAATTCTTAAAATCTTATTGAGCTTGAAGCTAACCTCAAAATTAAATTGGATGCAACCCTTTCATAGGAAGAATTATTCTGGATGTAGAAGTCCATGTTAGACTAGATTCTAGAAGGAGACAAAAATATAAGATACTTTCACCATCACGATGGGACATAGAAGGCAGAACTATAGAATGATGCTTGCAACTAATAATAATAGAGTTATTCATGACCAGAAATTGAAGCAACAATATGCAATTGACTTTTATAAGGCCATCTACAACCAACCTAGTAGTGAGATCCCTAAGTATGATGTGCAGGTTATTTTCCACCAATTCAAAATAGTTTGTTGGTAGCTCTGGTATCCCCTTTATCGGATGAGGAAGTTGAGCGAGCCACCTTTGGTATGAAGCCTTTCAGTGCCCCGGGTGTGGATGGACTAAATGTGGGATTCTTCCAATCTCAATGGATGATAATAGGTGGATCATTGTGCTCATTTATCAAACAAGTTTTTTAGAACATGAGAGCTATAGATGACATCAATAAAACACTAATTATTCACATCCCAAAAAAGACAATGTACTTTCTTTACAAGATTACTGACCTATAAGCCTTTGTAATACAATTTATAAAATTGTGTTAAAGGTGGTGGCAAATTGTATCAAAGAAATCTTGACAACATTAGTGGGTCCAACATAATCAAACTTTATTCCTAGGCGACATACTACTAATAATGTCATTTTTGCTCAAGAAAGTGTTCACCCCATGAGGAAGAAATAAGGAAGAAAGGGGACTATCGCCACAAAGGTCGATCTCAAAAAAGCCTATAACATGGTGGCGTAGGATTTTATTCTTAACACTCTTTTGGATGTAAGGTTTCCCCATGGTTTAGTTGATATTAGCATAAGGTGTACCACATATTTTTTAATGGAACTACTATAGAATGGAGAGCATAATAAAACTTATTAGCCTTCGAGAGGTATAAGATAAGGGGACTCATATCCCCATATATCTTTTTTCTCTTTATGGAAAGAATAGCTCACAAAATTAATTAGATGGTGGATTGCAGACAATGGAAACCTATAAGGATAAGTAGAAATGGTCCTTTAATTTCTCATTTATTTTTTATGGATGACCTATTTCTATTTGCAGAAACATCTAATTCTCAAGTTGATGCTATTCATGTGGTGCTCCCCTCTTTCTATGCAAGCTCAGGCTAAGATATTAACTCCTTAAAGTCTAGAGTTTTGTTCTCAAAGAATATTAAGAAGTCAAAGGTTGAGATATTGTCTCAAAGACTAGGGATTCCTTGAACATCTAATTTGGCCAAATATTTAGGTACTGCCATCATTCATGGCAAGGGTCATAAAAAAAAAACTTATGCTGACATCCTAGAAAAGGTTCAAAAGAAGCTTTTCAGGATGGCGTGTTAAGTCATTGTCCTTAGCCGGTAGGATTACACTCATATAGTCTGTGTTATCAATTATTCCTCTCTATAGTCTATAAAAACTTTATCGGGGGAGGGTTAGTATGACTAAAAGGTTAAATTTAGTAAGTTGGAATAGTATTTATACCAGGAAGGAGGATGAGGGTCTTGGCTTAAAAAATCTTTGAGAAATGAATAAGGCATTTCATATCAAGCTTGCATGGTCTATGGTGTCTAAACCAAATAGCCTTTGGGTTAAAGTTATGGTAGCTAAGTCTGGGGTGAAATTCTTTTAAATTCTAGGAGAGATTCCTTGCAAGAGCGCTCGATTCTTTAGAGCGCAATAAGAAGTATTTAGAATCAAATATTGTTTGGTGTGTGATGGTCAGTGGGTAATGGGTTTAAGGTGCATTTTTGGATGGAATGCTAGGTGATGGATGTTCCTCTAATTGATGTAGTGAAGATGACAGTTTGTGAGGATGAAAGGAATCTCAGTTTGAACCGGTTCAAAAATCAGAATGATGGTTGGAAATGGGATTTTTTTGCCCATAAATTACCGTAACAAGTTATTTTATTAATAGCGACTCATCATCCCTTAAACACCTCTGGCTTAGATTATTCTATCTATTGGGCGCTAACACCTTTAGGTTAGTTCACAACAAAATCAACTTATGAGCAACTTATGTTGCACAGGTTTAGGAGTAGGAATTGAGTTTAGACTCTGATTTCGAGATGGTCCGACCCTCAATGGATTTAGAATTTTCTCTAGCTTACAGCCAGATAGAGATTATACACCAATATTGAAAGAGTTTATAGGCCTTTAAGCTTCTTAAAGACTTTCTCTCACTATGGGTTGGAACCATAATTTAGTTCATGTCTTGCGAGATTGCTATCATGCAAGGTTAGTTTGGAGTAATATTCTTCTTGGTCAAGATCAATCGAGGTTTTTGTCCCTTGGATCTTGAGGACTGGATTAAGGAAAATCTATTAATTAAATGAGATATAGGGCATAGAAATTCTATGGGATGTTAGGAGTTATTGTCTGAAGGTCATGGCATTGGAGAAACTGCTTTCTATTTCACAAAGATTCAATAGTAAAGCATAAGGCTCATGATTGCTTAACTCGAGCAAGAGAGATATCTAGTTTAATGTCTAAGGTTAGATAGTTTGATTTGAATGGTCATCTGCGCATTCAAAAAATGATCATTTGGAGGCCTTCAAATCACTCTTGCATAAAAGTTAATACTGACAGAGTGGTTAACTAAAGGTCATTAACGGCTTTTGCAGGTGGGTCATTAGAGATTGGTGTGGTAATTGGCGAGGTGGGTTTGCGATGAATATTAGAGTGTGTTGTATCATGAAAGTTAAGCTTTAGGGCATCTGCGAAGGACTTTCTCTTGCTTAAGATTTTAGTTTTAGAAAAGTGAAACTTGAGTCAAATAGTAAATACGTTATCCTCCTTCTTATAATAAAGAATTGTGAGTTCACAACTATACTTAGCTTTTTCATGCAGTTAGTAAGCTTATGGAAAGTGATTAGGAAGTTAAAATGGTGCATGTTTATAGGGAGTCCAATCAGGCAGAAGATTTCATGGTAGAATTTGCTACAGGACTAAGTGTTGGGTGCCAAAAATTTGAGAGACCTCCTTCAGGGCTAATCCAATAGCTGGATTACGATAGACTGAGACTTGAAACTAATAGACTAGTTTATTTGTAATGTATTCAAGTGTTTGCCTCATTTCTTATATATATATATATACATACACACACACACAATAATAAAAATAACTATGATTAAGGGTCAAATATTCTCACAAAGCAATTGATCAAGATTTTAGATTGAACATCGACAATAACTTTTATTTCATTATTATTATTGAACAGTTAAGAAAAAAATTTTCATAATGGATAATTTCTTTTACTGCAAAATTGGTGTTTATTTAGCACATTAGAAAGTAATTTACATTTGTTCATAAACACAAAAATTTCAACTATGTAAGTAGATTATGGTCTGCCTATAGAAGAAAGAAATATAGTTTTGTATATATAAGCTATCGATCAATTTAAGACTCATCGTTTAATTATTTCCTAGATCCATACAGGATGATAAATGGCTTATCTACTTCTTTCAAGACAGCCTCACGTGCATTGCGACAAAATGGTCGAAGGAGCTGGACTGCTCTCATGTCAACAAGTGGAATCATCTTGTTGATGCTTTCCTCAAGCAGTACAAGTATAAAGATAAAGCAGTAACGGTTGTATTAAGCAAGAAGCTAGGGTTTATTAGTGCATGAAAGTAGTATTGATACCCGGCTCGAGTCGGTATGTATGTACCTCGATAAGCAGTACCACGGTTACCATTGAATATCATAAAGTAAGAGGTTCGCCTATATATATATATCCCCTTCCTTTTTCAAAATTTTTCTTATTTTTATTTCAACTTTTCCATCCCTACTAAAAGTTGAACTAATTTTTGTTTTAACTCTTCTATTTCTAATAAAAATTGAACTAATTTTAATATAATTTAACTTAGGCCCTTCCAAGTTTTTTGAAGTAAACAAAATAATTAAGATTATTTGTAAAAATATTAATGTTTGCCCATTAAAAATTTTAATATATTTATTAACTATTGAGATTAAATGATAATGTATACAATTATCTTAAATAAATTGTTAAAAAAGCTTCACGATTGTTGTATTTCTAATCACACCTAATTGAATTACTCACACTTTTCTAGTAAAATTTTTGGTTAATTTTAATAGTTCAATGCTAGGTATAGTTCGCCAACTGTGTGAATAGTGTCATAGTTGGCCAATTTGGCTTCTATGTCATTAAAAAATATAGACTTTTTATAGTTTCATCATGACACCATGTCACACAATCCTAACCATTAAAATTTAATTATTTTTAAGGTAAATTACTATTTGCCCCTTGTATTTTGGCTAATACACTACTTCATCCCTGACTTTTTAAAAATAGATTTATTAGTCCTTGTAATTTGATCCGTTAAACTTGTTAATCCTTCCGTAAGGATTTTTTTATAGTCAATCAAAAAATAAAGGTCAAATTAAGAAAAATAAAAGGAAAAGTAAGAAATACCCTCTAATTTAAAGAGTCATGAATAACAAACATGAAACTACAGTACAAAATCAATCACCGCCCTTTTTACTGTGCCGTCTCCATTGCTACTTCAATCTCCACTGCCTTCTACTTATCACCACCACACTCTCTCTACTTGCCTCATCCCTCTTATAACATATGTGTATTTTTATGTTCTCTACAACAATCAAGATCTCACTTACAACTCTTATAGCATATTTCCCAAATTGTTTTTTCTTTCATGGAGTCCAATTTGATATGATAGTGAGTAACATGTCCAAATAAAAGAAAAAAGCATGTAAAGATTAAAGCAATGAAATAAACAAGAAAAATGCTTACTTAAAGGCAAAAATACATCGATGAAATCTACAACACACCATCCAACATATGGTCTTCAAGTGCCATAAAACTTAACTGATTGCACTCCTCCACTCCCACAACCTGGAGGCACTTCAGAGACAACCACCAATACAGCATGGGTAGTTTGGTAAGAAAAGGTTTCAACCATTATCAAGTCCAATAAAGGACTAATAAGATGTTGCTTGACCTGCATCTACCCATCAAGTTAGTGTTACCTCTCCCTCACTTTCATCAATTTAATATTCTAGCTAACAATTTTTTTAAAGCTTTTAATGAACGCCTTCATGCATGCAGGGACTTGTAAAGGAAAAAATGGCAGATGACCTTACACAAATGCAACCAGGACTAGGACTCGATAGACTCAAATGTATGCAGGGACTTCTAAAAGAAAAAATGTTGACTACCAATAACCTTAAACAAAATCTCGATCACAAAAAAAAGCTTAGAGAAGCCTTCATAATTCTCTCTGCCATAGATACATGAACAAACTAGTTCCAAAAAAAAAAAACCACACGCACACAAAACAATACCAAGAAACAAGAACATCACCACAACTTCATTTTTGGAAAATGTTACATGGAACTAAATGACAAAAGTAAAATTTGGTATTTCAAATTTTTTTTCTTTTGCCAAGTCACTCTACTGTTAGCCATTGGTGAGCAGACACCATATTTTGACTCAGGATGACCCTAAGAACATCTTTTCCCTTCACCATGAATCTGGTAAAAATTTGTGCTCTCCGTAGAGATTTTGTCGCACCCTTCAAATTTGCATATCTTTCCACCTTTCCCAACACTATAACCGAAACAACAATCCATTCTTCCTATTTCCTTAAAGTGCTCTGTTATAATACATTTTTTATCAGGTTCATTTGGGATATAAAAGTTGGTCAAATCATGGGCGTTACTTGCCAAAACATTACTAACTTGGCAGAAAAAATTTTGTGCACCACCAAGGAATTTATAATGACAGCCACTACCATGGGCCTTGCAGTAGAGAATTCAGCTAATAACACTCTCATGGCAGCCCCATATTTGGCACCTACAGCGACTGCCATGGGAAAAGCACCGACCAAATGCACCTATGGCTTGGAAATATAATGAGCGTGCGTTTTGATACTGTAATCATGATGTGGGCCATGCTATTGCTACTATTTCAGTGGCTGCAGCAGCACTTGGGTAAAGAATAAGGATTTAGAGAGGATGTAGTTCGTGGTGGCGGGGATGGAGAAGTGGAGGGCTATGCGAAGGGGGCGACGACAGTGAAAGATGATTGGATTAAAGCGGATAGGGCAGAGGAGGATGTCCGGTAAGAGTGGCGGGTAAGAGAAAGAAGGTGCTTCCATGCCTTTAATTGGATTTGATTGGAGAAGGAGAAGAGAGTTGATAAGTTTAAGGTTTTGATAATTTGATTTTGGGGGTAAAATGTTAGCACACTGTGGGTAAGGAAAGATAAAAGGGGATATTTTAGTCTTTTTCCTCGCCAATTGACGTTCATTTAACGAGAATAGTACATAAAGGATATTTTAATCTATTTGACCAAATTACAAGGATTAATAAATCTATTTTTAAAAAGTCGGGGACGAAATAGTGTATTATGCTAAAATATAATGGATAAATAGTAATTTACCCTTATTTTAATCTCAAAGCTTTATTAAATGACCTACTACCTATAGAAATGGTTTAAATATTTGTATAAGATAATAACAAATTTATCTTTTTTAAATGGAATGTTTATCTCTAATATTATTATTATTATTATTATTATTATTAAGTTAACATTAAACTTATGAAAAGATAAAATCTAATATATATATATATATATATTAAAAAATCGGGAATGAAATAGTGTATTAGGTCAAAATATAAAGGATAAATAGGAATTTATTTTTATTTTAATCTTAACCCTTTATTAAATGACCTATTACCAATTGAAATGGATTAAATATTTATATAAAATAATAATAAATTTATCTTTTTAAAATGAAATGTTTATCTCTATTATTATTATTATTATTATTATTATGAAGTCAACATTAAACTTATGAAAAGATAAAATCTAACATATATATATATATATATATATATATAGTATCATAGTTGGCCAATTTGGCATCCATGTCATTAAAAAATATGAACTCTTTATAATGTCATCATGACACCATATCATACAATCCTAATTATTAAAATTTAATTATTTTAATTTTAATCCTTCATTAAATGATCTACTACCCATTAAAATGATTTAAATATTTATATAAGATAATAATAAATTTATCTTTTTTAAATGGAATACTTATCACTTATATTATTATTATTATTATTAAGTCAACATTAAACTCATGAAAAGATAAAATCTAACATATAAATATATAAGTGACAAATAATATAATCAATGACATATTTTCTAAAAGTTATATATTATTTTAATATAAAAAATATAATTAGTAAAATATGTAAAATTAGTTCAAAGAAAATAATGATGAAAATTAAATTAGTTTTTTCAATTTAATATTCTTTATATTTGAGATTTTCCTACAGATATATTTACTTACCGATATTGGACCAGCTCTTCCATGTCTATCACATTTATGCATCATGTAATTGTCAATTGTATTCATGTCTATTTTTCTTTTTGAGTTGAAATAAATTAAAATAGGAATTTCTAAATATATGTGTGCATTTAAAATAACATGATGTGTTTAGTTGTAGTTTACTAAAATGCGACTAATTTATAATTTTTTTTAAAAAAAATGTAAATTAAAGTTGAAATTTCCTCCATATATAGAAAGAAAAGAGGGAGTGAAAGAAAATGGAATGGGTGTAAAGATAATTAGATAATTAATTTTATTAACAATTTTTTATTAAAAAGAATTCATGAATTATAATGTTGATTTGCAAGTTTATGGCAAACTTCATAAATTTTTACTCATTAGGAGGGTCATTAACACGTTTTGATTATTGCAATCATTTACACGGTTCTCCTCTAATTAACTAAATAATTTGAATATGAAGCAAATAAAATACATTTTATTTTTAATAAAAATTAATACTCAAAATACGTATAGGATATTCAACATATATAATATATTAATCAATTTAGGAAGAATGTACATATTTTAGTGTAATAACCACATGAATATTGAAAAGTAATTAATTTGCTCATAAGGTTTTAAAATTTTATCACTAATAATAATTTTATGATAAATAGAAAGCATGATGATATCCATATGTTAAGGGAAAAAAAAATTGAATGGATATTATATAAAATTTAGATGCATAAATAATGAAAAAAATTATTTAATTAGACTAGGGAAATTGGCGAGTCATTTTAAATGATTTTTACTGTTTAAAATTATCTATCATAAAATTAAAGACATTCGGAGGGAGGGTAATTCTTGATATATATTCAGTATATAAAATATTATGAAAGATAATAATAAAATCATTTCTTCATGTTAAGTAATATCAAACCTTAATATAATAATATCATCTAAACATAAATATTTTTTAAAATAAATTTTAATAAAAAAGAGAAATATCATGTACACATATAAATTTCTTCCATGTAATAAATATAATTATTGAAAAATAGAATACTTTTTTACATCAAACAAAAATTTGATTATTATTAGCCAAATAAGAGAGTAATATAAAATCCAACAAAAAATATAAATATAATCGTAAGCAGTTAAAGATTTCATTTAATATATAAACATATTTATAATTGAAAAAAATAGATAAAAAAATATAATATAAAG
>CATIWM010020928.1:0-12073 GCA_949671775.1 Mallotus repandus | reverse complement strand
ATTTAAATGTGTATGTTTATCATTTTAATTTGATTTATCATATTAATCTTATTGTTTAATTATTAGATTTATATTAATTTTGAATCTTATATAATCATCTTTGTATAATTTGTATTTTTATGTGTTTTCGTATTTCTGTATTTCAGTCTTCTTTATGTAATTATTTTATTATTTTGCTTAATTAAATAGTTATATTATTTATTGTCTTTATTATATTTAGTCGGTTTAAAAATTAACTTTGTGGCTTTTCTTTTGTAGGATTTTATATATTTGTGAAAAAATAATATTTTGTCTGTTGCAGGAAATATTAAGATGATTTTTAATCATCAAATATTTATCCCATAAGTTCTTAGATTTTTATTTATTATGCAATTAATTTATTTTTATTTATTTTATTATTATTTTTAGCATGATTAAAGGGTTATAATTATTTCCCCTTCCCCCATTTTTTTGTGTGCGTACTTATTTTATTTATCTGTCTTTATTTTCATGAATATATTGTATTATTTGTGATAAACGTTGTGAACCATACTTAATTAGCATGCAATTGGAATTTGATGCAAATTTGGATTTAATTGTAAAATTTGACAATTCATTGGAGGTAATTGTAATTTTCATGTAAATAAAGAAATAATTAAATAATTAAAAGTAATAAAATACAAAACATAAACGGAAGTCAATCGTAAGGTTGGGTGGGCATTCTGAAGCTTATACCCAGTTTCCGAGGATGGTTGCTGGGGGCCTCCGCAGAATCTAGTTGTTGTACAGTGTGTCCCGAGTCTTATTTGCGTGGTGACACCATCTCCAATTTGAACTTAGAATTCATGTTATATTCTCTAGTGGATCCTGAGTTCACACAATGCCGTGATCACCAAACACTTGAACGCACACTAAATCCGCCGCCTATGGTGATATTCAGTTCAAGCTGATTTTGGGTGAACCTTTGAACGACTCTATTGGTCAATGAGCAACCTTGTGAGTGGTCGAACTGATTTCCTACATTCGTTTACCAGACCGAGCAGTTTCCTGTAACCCTTAACTGGTCAAATCAGTTTGTAGCCACCTTTTGACTGGTTAAATCAGTTTGCAGTCATCCTTTAACTTGTCAAACCAGTTTCCGGTCACTCTGACCCGACCAGTTTTCTAGGGCCTATATACCAATTCTGACTAATTGCCGGTTTCAGTGTCCAATCTTATTTGATTGAACTCTCTTCATTTAATGTATATCCCCATTTTTATTTATAGTGAAAATAGTAAAAATACTTTTCATTATATATGAGGGCCCAAGTATGGCTAGTGCTTTTTTCTGTTTGTTTTTGAATTAAATTTTTTTTTTCCTTGAGATCAACAGTGGTTACAATCTAGAAAGGCTATACTGTGGGAATTTTATAATTTTCCAGACCCGACCCTAATCCCCAAATAAAAATTTACTTCTGTTTATTTGATTTGATCTGGTTTATTCCAACTTTTTTCCCGTCTTTGTAGGTTTTCGTTTGATTCAATTTGATTTTTATGTTTTTTTTAATTTGTTTTCTAATTTCAAATTTTTTTCAGTTAATTTTTATTATTTTTAGGGAAAAGTCACTAAAGCTTTTTTTTTAACCATGCGAAATAGCTTAATTTTTTTTTTTTCACTACTCCAATAATTTTATAATATAAATAGTGTAGCTTAAAATAATTATTTAAGAGTTAGATTCCAAATCCAAATTTTGATTTTAAAAACCCAAATTAATTGTTTAAGCCCATAGTAACCCAAAAAATGGTTCTCCTGTTATCCTAACATAACATGTTTCTATACATAGAAAATTAACTTTTTTTTCGAAGCTGAAGATGAACATCGTACATATTAAGATATTTTCTCAGATATTAGCTTCTTATCAAGAAATACTAGTGCTATTTGCAAATCATCCAGGATAAAGAAAATATCATCAGCAATTGATTAGTATGACACTCAGGTCCTACCTCCAAAAATAGCTTATGGAAGCTATAGCCAATTTTGTGATCGTTGTCTATCAAGATTCAAGAATACTCCACAGTTGACAGCTAGAATAAGCCAAATTGACTTTCCAATTTGTTCGACTCATCAATAAGGTCGTGGGACATAGCATAAGGTATTCTATGACGTCCCAAAATTCTGGAAGTTGCTGCTTTTGCATGGTTATAGTTCAGTACAATTACCCTATCATCATCCAAATCAAACCTCAAGCTCTCTACACTACAACCCTCAACAAGCTGGCACAAATGCTTCAAATTTTCAATTTCCTCTCCATTGACTTTCTTAACCTGTTCATCATAGTTCACATTGTTTTCAATCAGTTAGCGCAAAACAAACAAGCATTACATGATAGTAGAATGAAAAATATAAAACTAGAAAATAGAAACTAGTTATGGTCCTGCTTAATCTCAGAGGGAGAATTGATAAAACTCCACCTTTCAGCAAGTCCCAAAACCGAGGCTGCAACCACAGCAACCTCGGTTGCAAGAAAACAGAGAACTTGAGCAATGCCCTAATGTAGAATACATAATACATCAAAAATAAAATACCTCCAAAATAAATAAAATTATATATATAAATATATAATAAAATTGGAAACATGCTGGCACCTGTAATTCAGCAAGACGCTCATATCCAACATTTATATCATCCATCAGCACCTGAAGTAGAAAATTACGTACATAAGGTATTCATTTCAATTATTTGATCAATAAGAGATCCCTATGTAGACTTGCTCAGAGACTTGTAAAAGCCCCCTCCATCAAGAGCAAAAGTGATAAAAATAATATGTTACAACACAGGCCAAAAGGATGTGCTTCTCAGCATCTTCTAAAATCTCAGTAAGAAAATTTGCGTACGTAAGGTATTCATTTCAATTATTTGCTCTATAAGAGATCCCTACGTAGACTTGCACTCACAGACTTCTAAAAGCCCTCCGTCAAGAGCAAAAGTGATAAAATAATATGTTACAGCACAGGCCAAAAGGATGTGCTTCTCAGAATCTTCTAAAATCTCAGGAAGAAAATTTGATGATAAAGATATAAATACAGTTTTATGATATCAGTAACTTAAACTTGTGATCCCATCATAATGTTTCCAATTTGCATTTGCCACCAGGTTCAGTTACACCCACAACAATAGAACACCCAAAAGTCATATGATACAACCAAATACACTCCATAGAATTTTATCCAGCTGTTGAATCTGATGCAGAATCAACTTTTCCTTTTGAAATTAAATGACAAGTTTTAGGCCTTCTTTAGAATAAATTACATGAAATCATTCAAAATAATTCAATCAAGACTAATAGTTGATTTCTTGTTGAATCACATTGTTTTTGGCAGTGACTTTATCTATTTCAAAATGCATTGTTTCTTATGAGTTGGAAGAATTGATTTATAAGAACTATGGTGATGACTAGATTGAATCCTTTTGAGTCTTTAAGTTTTTTCATTTTCACTCGCCAACCACCCTCAGAGGAAATTGTGATATCAAAGTGAAGACAAATCTTTTATATGAAGACAACTCTACTTTCAGAACCGTGTTCAATTCATGGGCAATCTTTTATGGATAAATTGACATTCTTGAAAATCGTGAAAAAAAAAACTCTCTAAAGGAAATTCACACCCTAAGCTGTTAAAGAAGAGCACAGACCTGGGAAAGAATGACAAGTTGTTCACCAGCCTTTTTAGGTAGCTCCCTCAATGCACGTTCACACAATCGGCGAGGTGAAGAATTATACCAATCTTCTCCATATTCATGAAGATAAGGTTGCGTGAGTGGAACAAAGACCAGACCAGCAAAAATATAATAACTTGGAAGCTTGTTAAATTGATGAACTGGAACTAGTGGCTGCAACTGCAAGGGATAAAGAAAACATACCAAAAATATATATATTCATCAAGAATCAAATGATTCATAAATTACAATTATATATCATATCATTTAATCAAACAAATGTTCTTATAGATGGATAGCAGGGTAATTTTCATTCATGGTGCCTGAGTATGATAATTTTCATTTTGTCACCTAAAATTCTCCAATCTTTAATCTTGATACCACAAAATTTTCCGAAACTATTTTTCAGCTAGCAACAATGAGGTGTAAGCCTTTATAGAGGAATGTGTGGCAAAAAAAATCATTATTTCTTATTTAAATTTCCACCTAAATTAAATAAAATAAATGAACCACATCAGCACCATGTCTTCACTTTTTTTAACAAGTATTTTTTTTTTATATTTTCTCTCATTTTCCTATTAAACAAACACCCATCAAAATAAAAGAAATTTATCATTTAAATCTAACAAAAATCAACTTATAAACAATTATTCCTACACAGTTGCTGCCACCATCATAACCTCTTCTTTGGCAACCTAGTGTTGCCAGCGATGAAGATGGAAATAGCCCTCCATTATTAGCCAAATACACCATCTTCTTCTAATTATTCTTATCACAAGCAAAAAGCTAGAAAATCCTCTCACAAGACTACCTCTGAGGACCAGCTATCTTTCTTCCCTTCTACAGCTGCCACTGAAACAACACCACCACCCTCACAAGCTAATACAACATCATCTCCACCATTGTCAATGCAACACAACAGCACCCAACGTCAACAATAACATCATCAACACTGTCTCTTGTTAGATCTCTTAAAACGATCACTACCAAGGAGATCTGCTAGTGGATTTGCACTGTGATCCAACTCTCCTCGCCTTGTAATGTTATTAGAATCCTTGGAGCAAGCCTAATGGCAAAACCAAACTTGCCCATTTTGCAATCTTAGGTCAAAGGGTTAATGCCAACATAAAAAATAAATAAATAAATACTGCAATAAAGCAGATAAGGACATCATCAGTAGCTTAACATTTTAAGTGACGAAATACACATTGGATACTATAATGGACCTAGCTAAAAACCTGGATACCGTAAATGACAATTATCCATGGATAGCACCAAGTTCCTAGAAATCATATAACTACTTGTACTTGTACCCCTTACTCCTATCATCCCTTACAAGGATCAAAGGAATAAAGAGGGGTTATAAAAATTATAAATTACAAAATATTTTATGTTTAATAAATCAATGTCCATTTATAGTTTTAATTGATAATTCAGTTAGTACAGGAGCACTATTTTATAAAAGGAAAAAAGGATGTCATAATTTAAGTGAATAAAAGATTCTGTCATTTGAAATTATTGCTTACACCCAGCACACGTACATTAACAGGTGCAAGTGCTAGCTTTTTCCCTTAAAAAAAAAAAAAAGAAACCTGAGAAGATGACAAATTAACCATGACTTACAGGTTTGACAATGATACTGTACTCATGTTCTTCGCCATCCCTCAAAATTCTTAGTAAAGCCCTTTCATTGGGTTTCTTCATAGACACCAGATGATCAAAAGTTATCCGCTCTCTATTTCGGAAAGGAACTGCATAGATTGTAACTCACATTACAAATTAAGAAATGCAAGGGTGAAGCGATTTGTTTTAAAAGGAAAAGGATGAACGATATAGCATATGTAAGTAGAATTATTTGTTACCGGAAGCATTCTGACAAATAATAACAAATGTTGCAAAAAAGAACTATGCGGGAAACCCCCTTATAAGGTATTCACAATGGTTACTGAAAAATCATACAGTTCACCAGGATCATCATTAGCAGTCCTTACCATGATGCAAAGAGACCTAATAACAGCAATCACATTGTTCAGTATTTGCCCCTTGTTCATGAATTTTATTAGGTTATTAGTGCATTTGAAAGACAAAAAAAAAAAGCACAAGATTTTATATATATATATGAAATGTTCAATACATTAGGTGTTTTATATACAACATTCAAACTATTTTCTTTCACTCTAAGCTTCTCTAGTTCTTTAGTAAGGTACTTGGTCAAAAAAGTAATCCATTTCTATTGAAACATTTTGTGCCAATGCTACATGCATATATCACTATACCTAGAAATATAAAATGTTAAGGAATTATGGATCGAAGAAGAACAGCAAGGATATGATAACAAACAATTAAACACAGTTCTCAAATTGTCTTTAACCATTTAGCATTTCCTTGACTGTATTTAGTTATCTTGTATCTAAATAAAGTTTTCATGTGCCAACTAATAAAAATGAATAAATAACTAGAATGTTAATACCTGTTCCGTCATTTGCTATAGGTACACCATCAAATGCAAGAATAATATCATCTTTTTTTAGGATTCTGTGTGCATTTGATAAAGGATTAATTTTGTTCACAAGTACTCCTGTCATTTCAAGGTGCATGCCAAAGTGCTTTCTCAGTTGAATATTCTCAGTCGGTTGGCATGAGAGACCCAGAGAGCAGAATCTAACATATTTTCCATTTTCTTGCACACCAGATATAAAATGCTTAATCACAGGAACAGGAATTATGTACCTAGAAATTACAAAATAGGAACAAGTATTAACTAAAAGTAATGCTTAGTTATATAGAACTAAGGACTTAATGATAAAATCTAAATGGAAAAAAAAAAAAGAAATATAGCCCATAGTTAGGACTTAGGTCTATATCTATTTCAATGTCTTCTAATCTAACATGAGATTTTGACATGTTAAAGCAAAGAACAATCTTGTTCATTTTGTAAACCTGCGATTGCAATAATTTATCCATAACTTCCCCAAGTTACACAGTGAAGTTAGGTTGCAATTTAAGTATAAAAGATTTTAACTTCAAACTTCATCACCTATCATTTAGATATTTTGTCATCAAAGATGAGCTACAGACCACAACTCACCCAATGTTCTCAGCACCTGAAAGATTTTGAAAAGCTACACCAGCAACTTTGGTGCCCATTATAGCTGGGCCGCCACTATTTCCTGGATTTATAGCTGCATCGATTTGTATTGCCATCAGCTGAGTAGCACCATGTACATATTGCGTGGGTTCAACTCTAGAGACAACACCTTTAGTAACAGAAATGTTGTCACCACCTACCATGAAGGAAAGAGACCACCAAAACATTCTCAATAAAGTCCCAAACAAAATATAATTAAAATCTAGAGCATAACTCAACTGTTTCGTTCTAATTTATTTCAATTCTATTAAAATTTCTAAGAATCCCATTCTCACTCTCGAATGCAAACAATAAATTTTAGTTTGTATCCTTTATTATATTTACATATAAGTGCTTGTTAGTGTTTTCTTCAATCTCAAATAAGAGGTACAACTCAGAGGCAGTTTTTCATTTTTCTTTTCGGTTCAAAATTAACACAACAGTTTGTTTCCAGATTGTTTATTTTTGTCTATCCTTTCTGAACGATGGCTCTGGTTTTGGATCATGGGGAAAAGCATTCAAATATTTCAAGTCAACTAATAGATTTGAGGAAATTTAAATACCTTACTTAGGAAATACTGAAAATCTAAAAATAAACAAACCTACCAAACAGAAGGCACATAGCTACCACTCAAGAGAACTATAACAAAAAGTTTTAAATTCAACTCCAAGAATAAAGGGTGTTCATCAATTTCTTGATGATGATGTAGACATTCAAAGCGAAATTTAGCAAGTTTCTCTTAAGGAAACAACCACAGAGAAAAGCAACACACAAAATGCAATTGATCTTCACTAGCACCATAAATAAAGCCAATACTGTGATATATTATCCTTTGCTAGATCTTCCATACTTTTATTCCTTCACTAAGTGCTAAATGTGCGGTAGTGAAAATCTCTTCATAACCCTTATCAGCATCAAAACATATAAAAAATAATTGCACATTCTTTTCTCCTATCCCATTTAGTAAAAGTTGATCCTTCTATTCTTATCAAACAAACCTCCAAGTAGGAACCACAACTTGGACATATACATGAAATCTATGCACTATAAACATCAAAAATTTAAAATGTGAAAAAAAATAAAAAATAAATGTCTAAAGATTGTAACTTTTCATGATTATAAATCTTGAATCAAGTTGCATATGGATTGATATTTTGCAATTGTAGTATCCACTAAGAAAAAAACAGAGAACAAAATGAAAGCAGTATTAGATGTAGTAATATATTATTATCACCTTGCGGATACCCAACTACAGCAACAGCTTCTTGTAGACATGGGATGTCCCCTAGCTCCAAAAATTTCATCCCCTCCCAAAACTCTTCACTTTCAACAACCAGAATAGCTAAATCACATTCATGACCAACAGCTTGAACTTCCGCTCTATATTTGGTAGCAGACCCATGCCTTCTCACAAGTACAAATGAATGATCAGCCACTACATGAGCATTTGTGAGAATCTTTTTTCCAGGAATAACAAATCCTAATCATAACAAAAACCTAAATTAAAGATAATTATATAAAGTGAAAAAAAGTGTTTCAACCTTTAGAAGTAATCATAGATATCTCAGGGTTTAGATAACAAATTTGCCACATGTCATATGTTGCTCAAACATAAATAGAAATACCTTCAGCACATGTAACATATCCTATTGTAAGCGTATAATCGTTGTAAGTAGGGGCACACTATAAGCAAAGCAACAAGTGCCAAAAAAGACTAGAAAAGATAGGCAAGCAAAGGGAGAAGTACACAATATAGAATATTATTGTAGTCTATGGAGAGAAACTAAGGGAGCAGAGGAATTGATACAGAACAGATAATACCAGAACCCATAGTTTCGCGCTGCGGCTTGTTCTGCCAAGGAAGGAAATAGTTGGGGCTGCTAGACACCGTGAATATCTTGACCACCGAGTCCAGAGCCAACTCTATCGTGGAATATGCATCTCTCAGCTCGGAATCTTGCTTAGCAATTGAACTGTAAGAAGATGCAAGATTAGCAGCAGTAACAGCAGCTGTTCTCCTTTTGGCAGAGTGTAACAATTGGTCCACAAAGGAAGGTCTGATTTTTTCTGAATTTGCAAACAAGAAGCTGCCACTACGAAGATTACGACTGCTACTGTATCTGCATAAACAGCAGAGTTTCCGCGCTGTACGGGCTGATGAAGCCAGCATGTTCTATGCACACAGCACACTGGCGTTGCG
This sequence comes from Mallotus repandus, assembly GCA_949671775.1. Classification (NCBI taxonomy): domain Eukaryota; kingdom Viridiplantae; phylum Streptophyta; class Magnoliopsida; order Malpighiales; family Euphorbiaceae; genus Mallotus; species Mallotus repandus. Next base: position 3,072 of record CATIWM010020928.1, on the reverse strand, counting down.
GCCGGTAGTCTTCTTCAGCGCGATTGAGCAGCACTGACCTTTTTTTTTTTTTTGGTTTCAATTTTCAGTTTCAAATTTTAAAACCTCTCACCAAACTAAACAAGGTTTAGCCCATTTAATGAGCGAGGCCCATTCTTTTCTTTTTATTTTTTTTGGGATTTTTACAAAAATATATATTTTTTTATATCTAATTTTCAGTTGCGCGTGTCCTTTTTTTTTTTTTTATTCCGTCGTTTCTGTTCATCTTCATTTGCGTCTTCTTCTTCCTGCGTGCCCCTCTCTTTTTTTGGTTCTTTCTTATTTTTTTGAATTTTTTCTAATTTTTTTTGGACTTTATTCCTTTTTATGATTCTAATTAGATTCTTTTATACTCATCTCATATTCTTTCTTCTTAGTTTATTTTAAATCTTTCCATGCTTTTGTATCAATACCCACTTCTTTTTTTATTGATAAGCAAATTGATACCTGCAAATATGTGAAGGAATAATGGGGTTGCTGGATACGGAAAAAGGAAAGGTATAAATGAAGAACAGATGAAGAATAAATGAGAGGCAAAGAGAATATCAATTTTCATTCATAAAAACATGCCTTACAATTGGAGTGCATGAGCTGTATATAACATCTGCTACAATAGCAAAAGAAAAGGAATCTAACGGAAATGAAAACGTTGCTGCTGTAACAAACATCTACTGACTCAATCAACTAATGCCACCTGGAACCTAGCAATACTCATAACAGACTAACAACCCTCCTTTCACATTCATATGTCAGCAATCTATTGATTATTTTCCTTATATCAACCTCACCTCCTTTAAGAAACCTTGTCCACAAGGTTGAATGCAGGAAATCGTTGTTCCAAATCATACAAAAATTCCCAGGTGGCTTCTTCAGGAGATAAATGAGACCATTGAATTAAGACTTGAGTAGCAGTTGCATTCCCTCTCTTAACCAGTTTTTGGTCTAAGATAGCGATTGGAGTTGGAGCTACAGGCATGTCCCCATGCATTTTGGATGAACAAGTAACAGAAGCAGGGAGGAACCTCTTGAGTTAGGAGACATGAAATACAGGATGCACAGAGGCATCTGCAGGCAGGTCCAATTTGTAAGCCACAGCTCCCACTCTATCGAGAATAGGAAATGGTCCATAATAAAGAGGAGACAGCTTGTAAAACCTTCTGATAGCTACACTCTGTTGGCGATATGGCTGCAACTTCAAATAGACTAAGTCCCCAATTGTAAATTCACAATCAGTCCTATGCTTATCAGCCAATTGCTTCATCCTATGTTGAGCCCGTTGTAAATGGAACTGTAAAATTTTCATGGCCAACTCTCTATCTTGTAAATATTGATCCACATCAACTATAGTTGAGTCTCTAGGAAAATAAGGAATGTGAAGTGGAGGTAACCTACCATAAACTAATTCAAAAGGTGTGGAATGAGTTGAAGTATGATAGTTAGTATTGTACCAAAATTCTGCCAATGGTAGCCATTTGAACCACTGATGAGGATTTTCAACAGTCATACACCTCAAGTAAGTCTCCAAACAACGATTAACTACCTTCGTTTGACCGTCACTCTGAGGATGATAGGAAGTTGACTTTATGAGCTCCACCCCTTGTAATTTGAAAAGTTCTTCCCAAAAATTGCTGATGAATATAGGGTCTCTATCACTGACAATAGAAGTTGGCATACCATGCAATTTATATACATTGTCCAGAAATTGTTGAGCCACTGTTATAGCTGAATAAGGGTGTTTCAGAGCCATAAAATGGGCATACTTGGTACGACGATCTACCACCACCATAATGACTTCCTTCCCATGAGATTTCGGCAAGCCTTCTATGAAGTCCATGCTGATGTCCGTCCATATATCAGTAGGGACATATAATGGTTGTAATAATCCAGGAGTGTTAACATTTCCAGGTTTGCATGTTTGGCACACAGAGCAGCTCCTAATGTAGTTTCGTACATCCCTTTTAAGCCCCTTCCAATACAATAACAGCTGTAACCTTTTAGTGGTGGCTTGAACCCCTGAGTGACCACCCACAACCGAGTTATGAAATAAATACAGTAACTTATTCTTGAGCTGAGCATCATTTCCTACTACTAACCTCCCCTTCCTCCTCAATATGCCATTAGACCATGTATATGGACTATCAGTAGGCTGACCTTGCTGTAATTGAGAAATAATGCCCTGTAAGGTAATATCTCGCTGTTAGCTCGCCTCAATTTCAGGGAACAAACTCTCAGTTGAAGAAGAAATAGTTAAAGCAGCTAACTCAGGGCTATATAACCTGGAGAGCACATCAGCCGCAATATTATCTTTGCCCTTCTTATAGGTAATTTCAAAATCATAGCCTAGGAGTTTTGCAAGGTACTTTTGTTGATAAGACGTACTGATTCGCTGCTCCACTATAAATTTTAAACTGTGATGATCACCGCAAAAGCTATGGCTAATAACTCCTTCTCGTATACAGATAACCCAAGATGCCGAGGGGCTAAAGCTTTGCTTAGATAAGCTATGAAGTGAATCCTACATCAGGACTGCTCCAATTCCAGTGTCACAAGCATCGGTTTCCAACACAAATAATTTTTTCATTGAAGGAAGGGCTAGTACCGAGGCTGAAGTAAGAGCTTCTTTGAGTTTTTCAAAAGCTTGTTGTGCTGTAAAAGACCATTTGAAGGAATCCTTCTTTAATAGATCAGTTAATGATTTACTGAGAAAACCATATCCTTTAATAAATCTCCTGTAGTATCCCGTGAGACCAATAAATCCCCTGAGCTGCTTGAGGTTTGTTGGAGTTGGCCACGCCTTTACCGCTTTTATTTTCTTAGGATCAGTTGATACCCCTTCAGCAGATATGAAGTGTCCCAAATACTCCACAGAGGATCCCCCAAACATGCATTTGCTGAGTTTAGCAAATAATTGATGTTCAACCATCTTTCGAAATACCATGGTCAAGTGCTGCATGTGCTTTTGCAAGTCCTTGTTGTACACCAGGATGTCATCAAAAAAAATGAGGACAAATTTTCTGAGATAAGGCCTAAATATATCATTCATGAGGCTCTGAA
>CATIWM010020925.1:0-13593 GCA_949671775.1 Mallotus repandus | reverse complement strand
TATAAATTAATTAATTATAATATTATTATTTATTATTAATGTTAAATGCTAATTTTAATCTATAAAAAATAATGAGAAAAATATTTTCATTATATATATATATATATATAAAATAATAAAATAAGTAATTTTAATAAAATAAAAATATAAATAAACTAAAAATAAACATATCATAATAATTTTATTTTTAATTTTTGTTGCCATAATTTTTTAAAATTATAATAACATTAATTGAGGAATAAATTTTGCGATAGTTAAACATTTCGAATATTTATTAATTAAATTATCTATATTTACTTTTTTTTTAACAGATAGAATTCAAACTCTGTAGAACTTTTTAAATTCTCGTCTATTTAGGTCGAATAGAAAACAAAAATAAGTTACAGAGTTTTGAAACATGTTGATTTTGAGTAATTTTTAATTTTTTTAAATATTAAAATTTTCAGTAGTTTTACACATTAAATTGTTGTATTAGTGAATTAATGTTGATTAATAAGACAAGACACTTGTTAAAATAAAATTATATATATATCTGTGTGTGAATAAAATATTGATTCTATTTTTTATCGTCACAAATACAATAGAAAAAAGGAACATTAAAAAAAGGGTTATAAGCATTATAATTTGTTGATTTTGTTCTGGTTCTGTCTTAGAAAGAAACATAGTTAATTCTGTATAATCATGGGCTAATTATATACATGTCATAGTTAATCATATAGTTAGCATTAAAATTAAAATTTTAAAGTTAATTAATTTTAATTAACAATTCATATGTTATAAATATAATAGCAAGTTCATAATCTTATACGACGAATAGGGTTCACATAAGAATTCCTCTTGTTTATGAAAGTTTTTTTTTTTTTAAAGGGGCATGGGCAACTGGTCTCCAACTACTCAGGTCGGTGACTATGCTATTTATACCATCCTATGTTGGATGCTTGTGATAATTGTCAATTGATAAATATTTAATGAATTTTGTTCGTTGTTGTTGTTAATATAATTCATTACAGCATGTTACTATTATTTATATACATATTAAATTTACATTTGTGCATACTTTGTTGCTAGCTTAAACTTATCAGGGAGTGGTTTATGGTTTAAGACTGGCGGAAGAACTCGGACAAAAGTCAGTCGAGTTAGAGCTGGATAACAAAAATCTTGTTGATATTTTAAATGGTGTTTCCAGTTTCCCATATAGCCATTGTCCATGAGCTGCGACACGAGAGGGAATGCATAAGTCATGTGTTCAAAGCTATCCAAATCCAATTAGCTAGCATGTATCAAGGTATTGTTAGGCTTGCATTCCCACAGATTTAAAATGATTAAGTTTGTCTCTTTCTATTTTGCTTCTTCAAATTGATGTAAAAAAAAAAAATTGTTTTTCCCTTTTTATGTATGAAAAACATATGTTAGAGATAGATTTAAACTCCTTAGGCACCTCCAACCCAACAATATTTTAATGAAAAAAATAGGTTTTTCTTCTCTAACCCAAAGTAAATATGTGTTGGCTCTGTTCATAGATATAAACTGGAATTTTTTTCAAATTGTATTCATAATTTTTTAAAATATTTAATTTAGTCCAATCTCTTATTGTACAGATATCCTTTATTGATTATTTAGTCCAAAATTTTATTAGTGGATGAATTTATTAAAAAAATATAATATAAATGTAATGTGATATATGTTTAAATATTATAATATGAGATATAAAAGAGAATTTATAAATAATATTCTTTTTGGTGTTAAAAAAGGTGGATCGCATTGGAGGAATTTAGATAAGGGAGTGATGACCCCCTAGACTAATAACTCTGATAGCTAAGTATTTGACCAACTCTGACTCCTATGATGGATTGGAGGAAAATCTATATAGAAACTACTTTTGGTGTAAATTTAACACCATTTTAATGGTTTGTGGTTGGAAATACTTGTATAAAATCATCATACTCAATCTCCATTAGCTGCCACCCTTATAGCTATCAGATACCAAAAAATATATAAATAGAAATAGAAACTCCTAACGTTATAATGTTCAAAACTTTAAAATAATTACCAGAGAAACTTTCTTTGTATATTTTTTTGTATCCTAATGTTAATAATCGTACATTTTAGTCCATCAGCCCCAAAAAAAAATAATTATTTATTAATTTGTGGAATTTGTTAATAATTTTGGCCTCAAATAAAATTTTCTGGCTTCGCCCATAACACAAACAGTAAAAACAAGTAATGAATGAAAAAAAATAAAAACGAAGAAAAAAAAAAAGTACCAATGAAAAAGAAATATGATAAATGAGATTGACATGAAACTACTAGCAACAATCATCCAAGATACAAAACAACTCTCTATCCCCACTCTCCGCCAACAACAAAAGGTATCCCCCAAAAATAATCTCCCAAAGAATGCAACCAAATGTGTGTGTATATATATATAATATGTAAGTTCACAGGCCAATAAAAGAACTCATAGCTGAGTAGTGGGGCTAAAATGGCAGCCAGTAACAATAATAGTAATATATATATGTAATCAAAAAGTACCCAATAACATAAATTCAAAAATTAACAAAAAAAATGATAGGCTGAGACACAAATGGACATGTCTAAAGTAGCAACCAGAAGAAAGCCAATCCAGACACTAAGCTTCCAGCCATCTTCTGCATAGACAAAAACCCTTCTGCTCCACTCTGCAAAAGCCATATTTTTTGCAATAAAAGTTAGGTTCAACTAATTAAAACTAATGAGTAACACAACATTAATATTATGCAAATTTGATTTAGTTGCAGGCTTGTCTATATGAGGCTTAACTATAACTTTGTTCACAAATTTTGCTCATATGGCAACTTTGCTTTCTATAACTATATAATGGACTTAGCCTAGGCCTACAATTTTCTAGTTGCAAAACTTAAAATTAACATCCTAACTAATTCAATGACTGAACTACTAAAACTAATAATTATTATTATTATTTACTTTAAACTTTTGTCTATTTCGAACTTATTACATGTACTAGTCAAACTATATATAGTATTTTTATTGGTTAAGTGTAAACCGTTATTATTGTTTGAGTTTTTTTTTATGTAATGTTTTTTTATCCACTATTACAATTCTATTAGGGGGAAAAAGATTCGATCTAATGTTTTTTTATCCACAATTACAATTCTATTTGGGGGAAAAAGATTCGATCTCAAGTGAAATTACAATGTCTATAGCGTGTTATCAAACAATGCATGATTTTGTATAATGTTTTAAACATTAATCAATAATTTCCATTATTTTTTTCAATCAAATTATTGATACAATGCAATGAAGCAGCCCACCCACAACCTTTGGCAAAGAAAAGTCAGCACCATTCATTGTTGTTAGTTAGAGTGTCTGCATTATGGAATTGGGCCCCAATCCTCCTACATGAATTATTATTTCTTTTTTCCTTTTAGCAGGAAAAAAAGTTGGGTTTGGGCCCTAACAATTATAGACATAAATTCCAATCCATCTAAAAATATTTCCTCAATGCTACTCATTTCTAGCTAGCTAGCACCTGCCCATCTCTGTATTACATATATCATTACTGTCACCTTATTTACTGCAGCATCATCAGTAGTTGCAGCAGCAAACTCCTTGGAATACTTTACCTCAGTGTTCTGTTTTTTTACCCTCTTTTTTTTTTACATTGTGTAAATGCCTTTTTGTATTTACCCATCAAATTTATTTTTTTTAAAAAGTGCTATAGTAAAAAACTGAGAAAAAAAATCTAGTAATCATTTCTCTTTAAATATAAATTATAAATCCAATCATTTGTTGATTTATAAAAAATAAAAATTATTTATATTGTATTTTATTTGTTATTTTATTAATAAAAGACATTTCAAAAAGTAAATAACCACTTTTATATTTTTGATTGTATAACTCTTAAAACATGCTTGAATCTAATGGATCTGATGAGGTAAATCATATCCAACCAATCACACCCCTACACAAGAGAACATCCACACTTTTTGCGGACTTATGATAAAAATTTAAAAATTTTACAGTGCATTTCAAAAAAAAAATTATTTTGCAATGAAATGAAAAAAAGTTATCAATTTGTAGTAATTTTTTTATGAGATAACATGCGAGTTAAAGTCAAAAGTCAACTCGCATGCCACCACAAATTTGGTAATTTTTTCATCTCACAATAAAATAGAAATTTTTTTATAATGGACTATAATTTGATAAAATTTTGAAGTTTTTGCCTTAAATTGGCGAGAATCCGCACCAGATAATTTTCAAAGAGAACATCCAAACACTGCCCAAGAAAAGAACACCGAGGTCGACAAGAAGAAAACATTCCAGGCATGCGTGGGTTAGCAAACAACACTACATTTCGTCTACATTACGCTGGATTAAGTGTATGAAGATGCGCTATGGTGATATGCATATGTAAATGAAGTCAAAGTGAAGCTAACTAAGAGAGTCATGAACCAATATAATGGAATATATATTTAAAAATTTATTCGAACTGGAAACCTTCACAATTCTGTAATGTATTTTTATGAAAATGCAATGGAGAATACATACCAAATCGGTGCCGGTGCCGGCTGGTCCAGGAGCAATAGAACCCAAACTAGGGCCAGGAGCACCTAGAGGTGGAGCAGGTGGACTCAAGCCTAATGGAGAAGGAGCAGGAGACTTGACTTTCGGTTTACTAGGAGCTGGGGCTGGAACTTGAGCTGGTGGAGCAGCAAGAGGAGCCGGTGGAGGAGTAGCAGGAGGAGGAGGAGAAGCTGGTGGTGGGGTAGCAGGAGGAGGAGAAGCGGGTGGTGGAGTAGCTGGAGGAGGAGTAGCTGGAGGTGGAGTAGCTGGAGGTGGAGTTGCAGGTGGTGGAGTAGCGGGTGGTGGAGTAGCTGGAGGAGGAGTAGCAGGTGGTGGTGTAGCTGGAGGTGGTGTAGCTGGTGGTGGAGTAGCTGGAGGTGGAGTTGCAGGTGGTGGTGAACTAACGGGAGGAGGAGTAGCTGGAGGTGGAGCTTGAGTTACAGGAGGAGGAGTACTGGTGGGTGGTGGTGTAGTAGGAGTAGGCGGAGCAGGAGTTGCCGTCGGAGGACTTGACGGAGATTGGCCAGAAACACCACCGGCAATAACAATGCAGATTAAAGAAACAAGAATCATAGCTTTACTACAACTCATGTTTCTTGTTTTTGTTTAAGGTTAGTGTCTTTCTGTCTTTCTTTGTTTCTTGAGAAGTGAGTGAGTGAAACCATAGAGCGAAGAGAAACAGAATAAATAGAAAGCAAAGACAGTGTTGTTTGAGCAATAAGGATGATTCATCTTAGGAATGGGACCCATAATCTACCAAACAAATATGCACCGTCTGATCTTGGGTACTTGATGTGGGATCCATGATTGCATGTGATCTGGATATATGACTGGGTGCCACGTTGCTATGTAATTCTTTTCGTGTTAGTGCTAATGATGAAGATTAATGGCTATCATTCCTTCTTAGTTTTTGACATGTTACTGTTTAACTAATTTAAAAAATGATAAAAAATTTTAATAACTACTTTAATATGATTATTTATATTAAAATTCGAATTTAAAATACTATTTAAGTAAGAAAATTTTTTTACTAGCCAATGTAATTTTTTAAGTTGATAATTTGAACGTAGAAGGTAAAAGAAAGAAAATGGTGGTGGTTATAAAGTGGGGCTATGTCGTTGATTGTAAATGATTATTAATGTAGGTCGTTACATTTTAATTCATTGCTTTATGTGGTTAGAAAGTGTGATTATGTATAATCATTAACCATGTTACTTATACATTGATACATAAACATTAATTTGCATATAATTTTGGTTATAACATTTAAAGTTTTATTATACAAGTTAGCTTAATTATACATCGCCCTACTAACAAAATTAATTTCTCTTTTGAAATATTTAAATCAATATATTATAATTTTTTATGATTTAATATAAAAATTTTATATTAATAACACATGTCAATATACGTATAAATGATGTTCTTAAAATGATTGAAGTTTACTAGCTACCTTGCATTTTGAGTTGTACAAATTAGAGTTGTTTGTGTGTTTAATATGTTTGCGGGTTTTTTTGTTTAAAAAAATTATTATTTTATTAGATTTTAATCAATTTAGTTTGATTTGGCTGAAATTAGAAAAATAATAAAAATATTCGAACAATTAATTTATTTAATATAATTACAGGTACTATTATTTGAATCTGAAAATATTGTTTAAATGGGAACAACTCTTGCTAACTAAGCCAATAATAATTATTAGTAATATGCTGTGAATTTTTTTTATTGTTTTGCAAATAATGCACAAAAAAAGACTTAAAATGGGCAAATACATACATCTTTTTCTATTTCAAATGTGTAACACACATGACATAAAAATTGTCTATATATATGGTCACTAGATCTTGGCTTATAGCGTTAAGCTAAACATACGAAGGCCACTCATTGGTAAACCATTTGCCATTAACTTCAGCAGTTAGCGAGTCATATCGTCAAAGCCAGTTGAAACATTGCGAAGACTCCTTAATTAATTATTGCTTCAATGATAAAAATTTCATGAAAAAATTTATGATGTTGAATGTTAATGCTAAAATTTTAACAATTTTAATATTGTTATGAACTATCCATTTCTATATAATATCAAAACAGATTGCCAATTACACAATTTAGAGTTTCATTCTGACTTTTTTGAGAATTGAAGAGAATGTGTGGAGAGATTCGAATTCTCTTCCTCCCATAAGGGTGTTAGGCCTTTTACCACTAAATTAAAGGAGACTGGCAATTTTATTTTACTTAATAGCAATAATCTGTGTATATTTATCGCTTTTGGTGTATGATAAATTCACATATATAATAACTATAATCATTTTGATCTCTTTCCAGTTTAGCTTTAGTAGTAATTTTACTATGTGACATTAATTTGGTGATTAAATTACGTATTTTTATATTTTTTCAGAGTTGTTTAATCGACATAAAAATACATTAATTATTATCATTGAATTAATAAGAATATTTTCCTATTATGGGCTAAAATATTATAAAGTTTTGTCGCTTCTGACAACATTATAAAATGTAAAATTTAAATTTTGATTATAAATTTAATTTTTATTGATGATTTATAAAATTAATTTAATTTTTTATTATATAATTTATCAATACTTAAATGGTATAATATTAATAAAAAATTACAAGGTTCATGGGGCTAACGAAGTTAAAGTAGAGTATCAATATTCTAAAAGTATGATGATTATTATTCCTTTTGGTAGAGAGGAAACATGACTATGATGAAGTGGACCTTAGTCCTTTATTATTATTCTTCAACTACACTTTATTTTATTTTATTTTATTTTATTTTATTTAAGTAACTGCAATGCAATTCTTGAAGCATACTGGACCTTAGTCCTTGTGAAATATATATATATAAGCATTGCATTGAGCATTTGGCAACTGGCAAAATGTAATTTGTACGCTAAGTTTTTGCCATAATCAGCCAAATTCTAGTTGGTATGTTGGATCCACCGCCCCTTAATTTTTTTTCCTGCCAGCTCCATGCTTAAGCTGTCAAGCCATGATGATTGCCAATCTTCACCATCCTTGCCAATGCACAACAAAGACAGAGACATGAACAGTAGGAATGCAGACAAAAAAGCTAATAAAATTTTAGCATTTTAATGTCTAAATTTAACATTTTGATAAGTTATAATAAAGAATAGTTAATTTTTTTTTTAAATTAAAGGATAATAAAAATTTAAACTTTACATTTTATGATATATTTCAATTAATAGCAGTTAAAATTAGCTGATAATATTGTTTTCGTTTAAACGATATTTTATGTATGAATCAAGTTGTGTGTAGTTATATTAAATTAACTATTAGTAGACTTTAATATTTTTGTAATTTTATCTGAATCAAACTACATTAATTAAGATTTAGTCAACTTCGGACATTGGTGATTTAAAAAAAAAACCACTAGTCATTCCTTAGTAGATTATAATTATTCAACCATTAACTAATATTGCATTCTAGTTAAGAAAGTAAAAATATAAAAGCTATTTTTTAATATAAAAAAATTTACTAATTAATTGAAACGTGAAATAAGAGCTGTCTAATTAAATTTCCTACGTTTTCTTTTCCTTTAATCATCAATTAATTCCCACCTTGAATGTTCGAAATTTTAGTTTGAAATCAATGAACTTTTAATCCAATTAATTAAAGGAAAACTGCTTCATGTTTGCTAATAAATTAAAAAAAACAAAAATAAATTAACATTTTGGCAATGAGTAGCCACAAAACAATAGCTGTACAAGTTAAGTGAAAATGGGTCCTAACCCATGTTGGAGGAGATGATTATTCATTAAAAATAGGGGTTGACATGTCTTAGTCAAATTGATTTCAATTAGAAAAAGAAATTGAAGGATTAACCTTTGCTTATGAATTAATCCTTTGTTAGGTGTTCTTTTTGTGGGCACATTTTAAATCTATCATCACTTGTGTGCCCTTATCATATATAGGGTCCCTTTTATTCTATTGATCCATCACCTTCCTCGCATGATCTTCGCTTTTAGTCCCTATCTTTTTAGATTGAAATAAAAAGCTTAATGACCAATATGCTGACAGAGTAATATTTTCATTTAAATAATATTTTAGATTAAAATTATAGTATATAATAATATTAAATTAATTGTTGAAAGATTTTATTATTTTTATAGTACTCGAACTAAATTAGTCAAAATCTAACATACTAATTTAGAAAAAAATAAAATAAAAAGATTAAGAAAGATAGAGATTGAATATATGCATAAGCAACTACCGCAGCTTTCTACTGTTGGAAGAATATTATTCTTGTAAGTTATTACATTTTGAAAATTCATTGAGTGAGATTTACACTTGTTCAACAATTTGATTTGTGCAATTAACTTGAGTGAATTTATTTATTATTTTTCTATTTAGTCGAATTTAATTATGGACAAAAATTAAAATAAAAGTATTTTTTTGGATGAATTTCTTAATGTTGCGCGAGCGATTTACTTTTACTTATATCAATGTAATTGATAACAACATCTGGCAGTTAAATAAAAATAATAATAATAACATATGAGACACATAATATAACACTATTTAATTCATATGATTTTGAGTTAAAATTTTATGCTCATATTATATTTTTAAAAAATAGAAATTTTTTTGCTGGATACAAAAAATTTTCTCGACCTAGATAGAATTATAAAAGTAGTAACAAATTTTTAACAATTAATTTAATACAACTGTATATATCATAATTTGAATTCAATATGACACTTAATTTAAAATAATTTTCCATCAACTGATTTCACTATTTATTTCAGTTGTTAGATATGTGAACAATTAATAATTTGTCATTAAAAAAAAGTTCATAATAAACTTTTTCATTTTAGATTAATAATTTATACACGTATTAAACAATTATACTGAATTGGAAAAAAATTTGTACTGTCATGAGCTAAGAGTTTTTCTTTTCATTTATTTTTTTTCAAAAATAAGTACAAATTAGCATCAATATTAGTTTTATATTAATGTATGAAAATGGTGGCACATTAGCATCAATACTTGATATTATTAATTTAATTGATTTTATGAAGTACTGCAGACAATCATTCTTAAAATATATGAACATGGGATGAATTTTAGCCTATGAAATTATAGAATGTATTGTATAGCAAAAAAGAGAAATGTAAAATGATTAAATTGTTTTACAGCTATAACGTAAGAACTTGAGCAAACTAAAACCTAAGCATTAAGCAATTGGGAATACGTGACAAAAATGTCCATGTGATGAAACCATTTCATTTTAGTTTAGGTGCTACATCATTTCCAATACAAACGATAGTTATTTTCATGAAAACCAAAGCAAAAAAAATCAACAAATGATTGGACAGTTGATAGAAATTATTTTTGTAAAAGTAATATTTTTAATTTAAACTTTAATATATACCATTGCGTTAAATAGTTGTTGAAAAACTTTTATTACCTTTTTAATCTTGTCCGAATCAAATTAAATTAGTTCAAGTTTAATACACTCTCTCAATACTAATTAAAAAAAAAAATTAAAAGGTAGGGATTGATATTCAATAAACCCTTAATGGAAATCTACAATAAGTTGCTGATTTCTATTGATTTTTCCAGAAACATCTAATCATTGCTATAGGTTACATGCTAAACCTTAATTAAATTGACTCCATTTCCAAGATCTGTCCACTTCTTCAATAGACCAAAAGTAGGAACTTCTCAACAATTTTCGTTGAAATTGAAAGGCCATGAAATTAATTAAAATGCAGACGGTTTAGCTGGTTGATTGAGAAATGCAGGCCTTTGCTATAATTTGCTCATGATCACCATATTTATGAAACTCTGCAGACATTGTCCATGCCTTCATTATGTATGTGAGCATACAAACTAGGGTACATATTCAAATTAAAATGATTTCTTTTGCTAATTACCTCTACTATCCAAAAGTTATAAGGACTATAACTAATCCGGTTTAAATCAGATAATCTCATGTAAAAAGAGGCAAAATTTTTCTAATATATATTTTTTTCATATTAAATTAAATCTTTTAGTTAATAATTATAATGTATATATAGTGTATTGAATACATATAAAAATGACTTATGAAACGTCACTGCCTTCATTAATTTTATTGTGTAAAATAATTTATAAAAATGTAAATTTTAAATATATGAAATAAATATAAAAAGTAAACGATTAATAGGGTCTAACTTGATTAATTAGAGTTCAGTGAGTTCTGAATATCGATAGTTTAGATAAAAAAAATAAACAATTAAATTGATTTATGAAAATAAATTACAATTATGCAAGCCAATTAGGTGTAACAAATTAAAACGAGAGCTTTAATTTAGACAAAGAAAACATTCAAAGGGCCAAAAAAAAAATGCATATGCAAGACAAATTCAAAACCTAAATTTGTTGGAGTGGGATGTGAATTGATTAGCACTTACTCCATTTATTGCATATGAGAAAACGGAACAAAGCCAAGGTGGGGTACGTTGTGACAACAACACCATATATAACATAATATGGGTAGATATAATTTTTTTTTTAACGACTATCGTACATGGTTAACCTTCTTAATTAACTTGAAATGGGAGAATTAAAAATGCCAACGAATTAAACTTTACTTTCAACTAAATATCTTTAAATATGTGATGAAATGTTTCATCATCTGCTATAGATGGGTTAGATAATATGGGTACATAAATAAAATATATATTACACAAGAAAAGTAGATCAAACATTGGAGGACAGCTCACAGCTCACACATAACACAAAATACACAAACAAAAGGAGTTTGGATTGGATTCCTAACAAGGCGTAGAGTAAAAGGGATTTTGTAGGAGGGGGCCAAATAGTTAGTTTAACCATCATTTCCAGCAACATATGGAAATGATGTTTACTTGCTAGCCTAGTCTCCTTCTGTTGTTGGACTATTTCTTTTTTCTTTAGGTTAAATTGACTTATTTTCCCTTTATTAACAAATTTTTCTTTTTCAAAAGGGATTTTGACTTCATGGGGATGGGTTCAATGTTAAAAAAAAAAACTATTAATTAAGTAATATAAAATCTCATTAGATTTTTGGATGAGAACATTTCAAGAAATTTCGTATTAATTTTTTTTTAAATCATTGTCAATTATAAAGTACAAATAGATATTAATTTTATATTAAATGTGTAAAAATAACTCGTGATTAAAAAAAATATTAATGCATGTGACAAATAATAAGAAGTTTGGTTTAATAACTATAATAATCAATAAATAAACATGCAGGGAGAAGGAGGAGGGTATATCACATTCTTTTCTTCCTATCCTCCATGATCGATGTGCTGTAAACCTTCCCCTTTGTCAATTTTTTTTTTTCATTTATGTCACTAGGAGAAAAGCTCTCCGGTGTGGGTTTAATTTTATTTTTTAATATTTGTGGTACCCTAATATTTATTTTTAGAATTAATCACGAATTCAAATAAATTTTACCGTTAGGTTAAATATATATAAAAAAAGCATGATTTACTTATGACTAGAATATATAATTTTTTAACGGTAATAACAATTGGTCGTGATATTAATAATTGTAGTTAACAACCCAACACCAATGAAAGAAAAATTCAATAACGATTACATGACAAAATAGAGATTAAGATCAATACCCGTTAGAATTTGTTGGAAGAGATTGTTCATGCTTAATTGACATTTCAAATTTGAAATGTGGTATATGCAAAAATATTAAATTAGATGTCAAAAGATATTTATTGCTTTTATGATTTTATTTGAGCGGAACTGAATGATTTAAATTGAATGAATTTTAAAATATCAGTGATTTAAGAAAAAATAAACAAACTTGTCAATTCTTTCACAAAAAGAAAATTTGTTCATTTGATTATGCTTCAAGACAATTGAAGTTGGCATTTTCTTCCTTGTTATTTAGAGAGAAAATTTCATCAGATGACTCAGACAACGCCAATTATTTCGTTTATGGTTGGGCGGTTTTTTTTTTCCAGTTTTATTTCTTTTGATTTCAGTTTTGTCAAGATTTTGAAACATTTTTAAAAGAATGTCCCAAACTTTGGTGTTTGCCGCTTTTTTTTTCTTTTTTTCTTTTTTTTAAATTTTTTTTCTATAATTCTTTTTTATTAATTTATTATTCTTGAAGTCATTTTTAAATTAAATTTATTGTATGTATTTATTTAATTTTTATATTTTAAATAATTTCATTTTATATTATAAATAACAATTTTTTTTTAATTTTGAAACTTACTTTTATTTAGAATATAAAAATTAATCTAATTAAACAAAAAATTACCTATAGTCTTCAATAATTATTTTTTATAATTATTTAGAATTTAGAAATTAAACTAATTAAAGTAAAAAATTACCCATAGTATTCAATAATTATTTTTTGAGTAAAAATAGTAAAAAATTTTGAAATATATCAAATAAATTATTATTTTTTATTATTAATACTAATAAAAGTAAAAATTATATTTATGATCTTAATTTTATTATTAATGATGAAAAAACTGAAAAAACAACAAACAACAACATAAATAAACAAAAATAAAGAAAAATCAACAACTGTAATTTTTTGTTACTTTTGTCATTTCAGTTGTTGCTTTGCAATTGTTTTTGTTGTTTGTCTTTGTTTATATTTGTTGATTTTTGTTAAAAATAAAAAAATAACAATAAAAAAATAAAAATTATGAGATATATAAAATATTATTATTTTTATCATTAATACTAATAAAAGTAAAAATTTATTTATGGCCTTAATTTTGTCATTATTAATGAAAAAATAATAAAAAATCAACATAAATAAAAAAAATCAACAAAAATAAACAACAATCAACAACATAAAATTTTGTTAATTTTTATTTTTTTGTTGTTTCATTTGTTGTTTTT
Organism: Mallotus repandus; assembly: GCA_949671775.1. NCBI lineage: Eukaryota > Viridiplantae > Streptophyta > Magnoliopsida > Malpighiales > Euphorbiaceae > Mallotus > Mallotus repandus. The sequence goes on along the minus strand of CATIWM010020925.1, from coordinate 144 downwards.
AGATTTTTTGTTGTTTCGGTTTGTTGATTCTTTTTTATTTTTGCGCCTTTTTTTGTTGATGTTACAAATACATCATAAGAATTGTAAACTTGTTACATATTGATGATCAATAAGTATTAAATAATTTTTTTTGGAAAAAAGAAG
>CATIWM010020917.1:0-22718 GCA_949671775.1 Mallotus repandus | reverse complement strand
TGCAAATTTTTTTTTTTTTTGCTCTTGTACATTTTGCCAGTCCAACCGGCGAAATGTACAAGTTAATTAAAAAAATAACTTTAATCATGTAAAAATTTAACCATCTGACCAAATAAAATAAAACCGAATATACGAGCACGTCCCCCTCATCCTACCAGTCAAAATGACTAAAATAAATAAAATTTTGGAATACAATAACAAACACAGTAATTTTTTAAAAATTTTTACATGCAAACCATTTATTTTTATTATTATTAACTTTAATCACGTAAAAATTTAACCATCCGACCAAATAAAATAAGACCGAATATACGAGCACGTTTCCCTCATCCTACCGGTTAAAATGACTAAAACAAATAAAATTTTGGAGTATAGGACCAAAATTCGATATACAGTAATTTTTTAAAAAATTTTGTAACTGTGTGTGTGATAGGCATGAGGCATTTCGCCAGTAACCCCTTTTCTTTTTTTAACTAAATTCTATTTCGCCAGTGTGACTGGTGAAATGAGAGTTAAATTTTTTTTTTTTTACATTTCGCCAGTAAGAATGGCGAAATACTTATGTGAATTTTTATTCTCTTGCAATTTTGCCGTTTCAAACAACGAAATGAATTTTTTTAAGCAAAAATAGAAAAAAAAAAGTACCATAAAAATATTTTTTTTTTAAAAAGTAACACAAATTAAAAATTTTTAAAATTTTTTACCATAAATAGCCCTTTAAACCTAAGCCATGTTCCTATTTTGATTAAATAACATAAGGCTGGGATTAGTGTTGGTTTGGTGGTTCTGCATGCAATGCTTGATGATATTGAAGCATCGTCGTATGATAACTTGCTCTCAGATGATGAGTTTAGCCCTAAAGGAGGCTTGTAATGTTTTTTTTTTTTTTTTTTGTAATTTTGGTTAGTCCAAATTTGAAAAGCAATGGAAAATATTTTAGCTTTTGTGTCAAATTTAGTGCAATCTTCGAAGGCTTGGGCAGTTTACATCTTCCGGCAGACTCAAAGTGCAGCGCCCTGGAGGTTGGAAGTCGCCTCTTGAAGGGTGGGTAAAGGTCGATACAGATGGAGCATTCAATAATGCCCTACAGCTTGCAACAACAGGTGGTGTTGTGAGGGATTTTTGTGGAGTATCGTTTTTGGCAGATTTGCTGAGGCCTAAGTAGACTTTGGACGTAGAGGATGGTGGTGCCAACTGCGTGCATGCCCTGTCAGCTTTTGTGTATTTTCATTATTTGAGAAATTCAATTTTAGGCAAACTGATTTGGCTGTTCGTGAAGTGGATGCTCTTTTTGGTTGTTTTTGTTGCATATGATGATGAAATGGAAGTTGGGTAGGATGTTTGGTACTCAGGTTATGAACCTAAGCCATGGTCCTAGGATGTTTGGTACTCATGTTATAAACCTAAGCCATGTTCCTATTTTGATTAAATAACATAAGGTTGAAAACATATTTTCTGCTTGTAATTTGCTTCCCTTCCCATCTTTCGGTTCTTTTCTGTTGGCGATGTGTATATTTCAGTTGGCCAGTTGGTTGGCCATCTTAGTTGAATTACGAACCTGAGCCATGTCCTGTTGTGCAGTTTTGGCGATGTGCTTTTGTCTCCACAATTTGCACTTAATTTGGCATAGCATAAAAGCGGGAATTGGCAGTGGTAACGATGATAGATTTGTGCATAGCCATCTGGTTTCATCAATTAAGCTCTCATGCAACGGGACTGGGAAGTTCAAGTTCTGCATATCTACCGAGAATCAAATTTTATGGCAGATTGGTTAGCTGCTTTTGCGAAGACTTGGGATTTGGGGTGTCACAAGCTGAGGGATCCTCCTAATGATTTGGTGGATTGGCTAAATCATGATAGGATGGGAATTAGTTACGATAGGTTGATGGCTATGTAGTTGTTTGCTGATTTTACTGCGTTTTTCACCAAAAAAAATTTAGCGCAATTGCTTAATGAATCTTTCAAAGCATCAGATGGTTGAAAACCAACATAATTGCTAGTGATTTGATTCAATTTAGTTCTAGAATTCTGCTTAGTCTATTTTGCTAATGAATTAGCTGCTACTGTTGATCGTCTTCAAGCTTGGGCTGCTGTTTGCTTACTTGTGCTGTAGTTGCTCACAGTGAATAAGCATACTTTTGCATTTTTTTTTTTGACTAACTAACTCGTCTAATAAGTGATGTAGGGTGCAAATCAGATCAAGTTACCTTATGAAATTTTCTTACTTTTTTTACTCTTTAGTGAGGTCCACCGTTAGCCATGTCAGCAACATTAACAGCTGTTTAATGTGTCTGTTAACATAAGGGCTTAAATAGTTGATTTTTCAAAAAGTTGTGCTTTTTTTAGCCAAAAAAAAACGATTAGAGCTTATAAAAGTTTCGGTGAAAATATTAGGGGCAAAAATGAACTTTTTCCCTTTCAAATATATCACTATCAATCAATACAAACCACAAATTATAATCCATATAGTAAATATCATAATCCCAAATAGAAAATATATAGTATAAGCATGCTCCGTATAAGAATCGACCCAAGATCTCACTCTTAGAACTTTAGTATAATAACTATTGCACCTCATTAGTGGTCAATTATTTATCTTTAATGACATAATTTAATGGTAAAGATTTGATACTTCTGATGATTAGCTGATGATCTTGCTTAGCATTTCTTAATGGTGGGAGTAAAACATTCTTAAATAACATACTTTAAAGGATACAAGATAACAAAAATTGGACAATTTAAAGCACATTTATGCGACTGTCCAACCACTCTCACCGTCCTCCAACCCAGTCAATGTGTCATATAATGGCCGATTTAACGTCTCTGGCAGGTAAAATGCGAGCATTCCTCCCATAATACCACATCCTGCAAACACAGCAAAAGGCAATCCACCGCCTAAAACCACCACAATTGGTGCTAGTATTGCCCCCATTTGTGCAGCTTGTGTTGCACATCCAAGAGCAGCATTTCTAACTACTGTAGGAAACAACTCTGTGGTGTATATAAACAATAAATTATAAGTCCCTGCCATACCAAATATACCCAGTAGCCCACAAATCATCCTTATTACTTTGCATATTCCAACACTTCCCGTCAAGCTTGCCATCAAGCAAAACAGTCCACTAAACCATTGTGTCCCTATTGCCAATGGTTTCCTTCCAAATTTGTTCAACAAAACTGCTGTTATAGTGTATGCTGGCATTTCAGCTACTGCATTCAGCAGGACTGTGAAGTAAAGGTTTGTTTCCAGGTTTACAACGTTTAAGCTGAGGCCATAGTACACAACTGAGCACAAGAAGTTTATTCCCACAGTTAAGAACAATCGAATTCTTGTTACCGGTGAGCGAATTACATCTACTAGAGTGCCTGTTATTGCTTCTTTTGTTGCAAGATTTTCCTTGCAACATTGATCATAGCACGTACTGTTGTTAACTTCTTCGTCGAGGGCTAGAATTACTCCATCAGGAAGATGATTTCCATTGAATTTAGCAATCGCACTCATAATCTTCATTGCTTCATTGATTCGGCCACGAATAAGGTACCATCGTGGGGACTCGGAGATAAACGGGAGAACGAGTAGAATGAATAGAATAGAAGGCATAGAGGAGGCAATGTAGAGCTGACGCCAGGAACGAAAAATGTATGCAATACCTGATAATATGGCTATACCAGTTGAGAAAAAATAGAAGGTAGACATGCCTGCTGTACCACGTTTTGTTGGGCCGACAGGCTCAGTGGCAAGGACAAAGGCACAAAGGCCAACGCCACCGGTGCTCAAGCCAGTCAGGAGACGGAGGAGGAGATAAGTCCAGTAGTCTGGAGCCAATGCGGTTAAGCAACCAAATAAGGCATTTAAGATGCAAACCACTGTTAGAGAGCCTTTTCTTCCTAGTTTAGAGTCAGAGAGATGGCCAAAAATTCCTGCACCTGAAAGACTCAAGATATAGCAGCTATATAAGTAAAATTTGGAGCCTCAATCCTGAACTATATTTGCCACCACAATGTCAAAATTCTTCACAGCACTACCATCAATGAACTAGGGGACTTGTACTTTTATGTAGCTTTCAAAATTTTCTTGTTTCAGCATTACGTTTATTGGGTTGCCTCTACGTAATTACTATATTGGTATTTATCTTAAGGAGATGAAATTGTTATTCACAAGGTCACACAAAGGTAACTACTACTACTACTACTAAATTTTTTTTTTCAACTCCACAGCTTCAGTGTTAGTCTACACTCACACATTGTACACATATAAATAACTTAAATTCATATAATATAAAGCTAATTAATTTGGATTAAATTCTTATCTACATTATTTATATAAGACAATCCCAATTTAATATATTATTTGTAGTTTTAACACAAGTACAATCAGGTCAAAAATTAAAAAATAAAATAAATACATGACATTTGAGGTAAACTAGCTAACTTTTATGATTGTAACTTTTACACTTATATGAAGGTAGTCACTACTTTAAAAAAAAAAAGACAAATATTACATTCCTATAATATATATATTTTTTAAAAACTTAAATTAAAAATGTACATGATTAACTATTGTAAACTAGTATTTTGGAATTTATAAAAATAGAAATTAACTATTTCACTTTAGATACTCTGTGTGTATATATATATATTAATTAAATTACAATTATATCAAAATAATAAATAATATATCAAATTAAATTAATTTAAAAAATTTTACAATTTAATATAAATGTAAAAAATAAAAAATTGAATTAATTACTATAACATCCTTGAAGTTTGACCTATTATACTACCTAGTCCTTGTAAATTGATTAATCCATTTAATAGTAAATTAATCGGTTAAGATATAACAATTTAATAAAGTAAAATATCAAAAATATTTAAATTAATTATTAAAATACAGAAAATTAATAGTATTATAGATCAATTATCATCATATATGGCTCCTTTCAAAAATAGTTAACCAAAAATTTTAATTTTTAGTACCAATGCTCCATTCAAAAATATTTAAACTTAAATTAAAAATAGATTTTTTTGATCAATTCTTTTTTAATAAAAGTGATAGGATACAATATTGAAAATATTATATGTATTGGAAAAATTAATGTAAAATAAAATAATTAAGAAAATACTTTTTATGTATTAATTTTTTTTTTAAAAATAGAACCAATTAAGTTGATATAAATTGATAAAGTATTCTTTTTAGTTATTTTATTTTATCTGAATTTTTTCAATACATATAATAGTTTTTGTATTGTATCCTATATTTTTATTTAAAAAAATGAATGAAGAAAATTAAAATTAAATTCACCGTTGATTTTTTTAAATGTAAATAGCATTTGTATAAACACTTAAAATATTAAACAATTAAACATTAAAATATATATTGCATAATTAAATCAGAAAATAAATAGAACTATTTTAATAAAATTTTAACAATATAACTTGAATACACAATAAATTAATAAAATTATAAATAATCATGAGTGATTATAATATAAAAATATAAATTAAAGTAAATTATTTGTATTAAAATTATTAAATTTTTATTACGTATGAATAATTAAATAATTTTTTAAGTTAATAATAATTTTTGTAAAAAATATATAATCATTTGAAATTAAGAGTAATTAAGTCATTTAAATTGTTAATAAATTCAAAATAGAATGATGTTATTAGGATAAAGTGTGCAGAAATCTCTACCCTAGATTTATACATGTGAACTTTTGACAATAATATTATATTTAAGATTTAAGTACCTTATGTCCTTTATATCGCAGAAGCTTAGCATTCCTTCAATTCATTAATGGGCTACTTATAGAATATATCTAAAATTTCAAGTTACTAACCAATTGAACACATTCTTTGTGAATTTGAAAATTTTCAAATGATTGTCGTTTGTATTGAAACTCTACAACCTTAAAAGACATTCTAAATCTCTGTTTCAAGACTAAATTATTGATTGGTTATCCAAGTGAATATTTGAGAAAATAAACTTATAATGAAAATTCTCGAAATGTAGATTACCACCAGGTCTAGTGACTTGGTGACTTCATTGGACGTTGAATTTGTGAACAAAACAATCTAAGAGCACTTTTGTACATGAAATTATTCAAGTGTAGTTATATGATTGAGTTATGTGAAAATGCCCTAAAGAATGGTGAATAGGGGTAATTTGGTTTAAAAAGAAATTTAAAAAATAAAGAAATTAAGAAGGGATTAAAAAAAGACAAGGATTTTAGGAGTTCAATTTTTCAATTAAACCTACATCTCCACCTGACTTCCACCAAGTTAGGATTTTCAATCTTCAACTTCAATCTATTCCTTTAGATTGAGTTTACAAATATAAGTTTTTGAGGCTTAACTCAAACATATTATAATCTTTGAATTTTTCTTGGTTTAACTCAAATCAAACTCACAAACCCAAGTGTTTTAATAGTTCACACTTCAGCTAATTTCTTTAGAATAGATTCTTACTTCCCTTTTTAATACAAAAAGGTGAAGAACAAGTTCCTATATTAGAGCACAACCCACACTCAAGGATTTTTAAAGAAATAAGAAAATTTACAATAAGAGCTTTTTGAATACAATGAATGCTAAACAATAAATTTGTTTAACCACTTTTTAACCTCTTAAATGAGGCTTTGTGAGGTGTATTTATAGTGGAGGAAAAAACTAGATTTTGGAGTGCTGAAAATTCATCCTCAAGCTTTACTATCCTCATTAAATGTTCATTCAACATTTTATAGAATTTTTCTTCATAACGATCGTGACATGTCCTATCCCAATTATGACTATTGATAAAAATAGTCGTTGAAGTCTTATTGTGACTATTATGGTTTTGATAGTTAGATTGTGACTCATGTCACGGTCATGATATAGGATTGTGAGGGTCACTGTGAGAGTCTTTTAGTCAATTTTTAATTTGATCCAACTCATGACTAGCTATGTCTCGTTTGTGATCAAACCTATCACGATCGTGACAGGGATTGTAAAGGGCACTATATAAACTTGATCTTTAGCTCCAGTTTGTCAGGCTCGTGACTCACTATGCCATGCTCATGGTCCACCTCCTTAAGATCATGACTAGGATCATGAGGGCCACTATCTGATTAGTTAATTCTCATAACTTGACTCACGGTCATGATCTTCTTGATCACGATCATGATCCCATGGTCATGGACGATGTCATGGTTGTGATCACACTTGTGAGGGTCAATGGATAGACTTGAACTTGAGCATTTTATCAAAGTGGTGCTTGTGCGGATGCTCATGATCATGATGGGGATCATGAGCATCATTACCAATATGTTATTCCTCAAATAATAAGCTTGGAAATGCCTTTAATTTGCACCTAGCTTATACACACTTTAAATACAAAAATTAGTAACTCAAAATTGAGTTTGTTAAAATCAAATCAAGGTTAATTAAGCCTTGATCATGAAAATGGACAATATCATGTTATATAATTATGATAAATGATAGTATGGATTGTTTTGAGTATTGGTTGTTATTGTTGGCCAACTAATGATAACTATCTTTGGGACAGCGCATAAGTTCAATATGCCTTTGGAGAGAATTTATATGGTTGAAAAGTATGCATACTGAAATTTATAAATTATCATGCTTTGAGAAAGAGATATAAATTATCGTGCAATGAGAAAGAGCTATAGATTATTGTGTTATAAGGAGCTAAAGATAATAGTATCATTGGGTTACTCTTGAAATACAATGTAAATATTAATACTTCATGTCTAGTTTGTAATATACGGGCTTATAAGTTTAAATACACATGGACACCACTTACTATGCTCTAATGTTCAAAATTGTATTTATGAAATACAATTACAACCATATACTATGAGATTTTTGAAAAAAAAAATACACATTCTGAATAATGGAAGAAATATTTGAATATTAATTAAACAATAACTGAAAATTAATAAATTCAATTTGTACTTAGAAATTTTGATGATGCAATCATGTACTATTCTTTTATGATTATTAATTTGTATTTATGATTCGTTTTCATAATCAATTTTATGTTCATTACTCCTATATTGTTTCCTTAGTCAGTCACTAGGTATTTTCCTTACAAAATTACATACACTTTTTTTCTTTAATATTTTAGTATAGATGTGTACTTGTACTTTTATATAGATAGAGTTTGTTCAGTATGGCAGCGCAGTGGGCCACGATGACCTGTGAGGTGACCTCGACCGAGACTTTAGTGAAGTATATTATATGTCATGACCTAGATGTAGAGCTTACCTTCAATGTTGTAGTTGAGCCTATAAGAGCCTCAGTTTGTATATCTATTATCCATGAAGAGTCCCTTGATAGTGTCTGTGTTACTATTTAAGTTTTCTATTAGACTTTTGAGGATGTGCAGGCCACTCTGACCTAGATCTAAGTCAGGATTGACACATATATTTTTGTCTTTTTGGATGAGGTCGGGTTAAACCCTAAGTGCTTGTGTCAAAGCCTAATGCATTAAAATAAAGAAGGACAAGCTTGAGGATGACCAAGATGCATTTCAACAGCTATAAATGGAACTTCATTTAAGAAATTAGATAAGTTGTTAAAAGAATTAATTGCTTAAAAATTACGTTCGTTTACTCTTTAAAATTCTTTATTGTAATCTTAAATACTTTTGGGTGTTGCGTTGTGATTAGAGTTAAAATCTCTTATCTTTTATTCTTTATTGGATTGAGAAAAAGGAAAGTAAGTCTCTTATCTTTTATTCTTTCTTAGATTGAGAAAAAGGAAAGTAAGGGCTAATTCTAGAGGAATTGGTTCAAGTGTAAGCTATTAAAATACTTGGGATTATTAGGTGGTTTGAGTTTAGCCAAGAAATATTCATTTGTGTGAAGATATTGAGCTTTAAAACTTCTTGTGTACTTCATTTAAGATATAGATTGAAGTAGTGGGTTTGAAAATCCTAACTTAAAGATAAGTTAGATGGAGACATAAGATTATTAAAAATCCAAACTCAAATTCTGCATAAGAATGTTCTATAATTGGAGGTTGTATGTTCAGATTCTCACCATATAAAAATCTCTTAGATCAACATGAGTGACAATTAATCATATAGTTAATATGGTGTGAGAAATAGGGGTGAACTTTAATTGGTTTAGTTCAATTCAAATAAAAAATATGCAAAATCAATTTAAACTGAAATTATTAAAAACATCAAACCAAACCAATTTAGAGTGAGAATAAAAAAAAACTGAACTAAATCTATTTGGTTTAGGCTAATTTAATCTGTTTGGACTTATTGAACTTTTTTACAAATTCATGGATTTTGTGACATTTATACTCATAGTTCGATATCTGTTGTTAGTGGAATGTACTTTTGTCCACTTTTTGAATCCAATTTCTTTAAGGTAGTTATGGACATGTATGTCTAGCTTCTTTATTTCTGCCATGTTGCTTTGGAACTCTTATAATTTGTAACATTTTGTAGATGCTTAGAAGAATTCTTTGATCTATGTTGCATTCTTCTTAAACTTTATTTTCAAGTTGTATAGTTTGTGGAACGTGCAGAACATGTGTGAAGCTTCAGGGTAGACATTTTTATAGCTGATGCTATGCTTTCGTGTCTGTCTAATACGATGTATAATTTTTCTTTGACTCCTAATTCTATTCATAGGCTGCATGTGTGTGTCTATGAATTTTTTTATTTTGAAAATATCTAAACTTTTGTAGGTTGAAGCATTTAATGTCTAGTTGCAATTGTAATGCAAGCATCTTAAATAGTACTTTGAAGAGTAAGACTTGATGACTCTGTATTGAAACTTGTTTGAAAGTGTTTGTAGTGAAACTTTTTCAAATTCAAGACGTTCTGAAATGGTTGTGATGAGCTTTTAGTAGTTGCAATCCTTTGGAATTTGTATGCCAGTTACCTTGAAATTTGTGTCGTTCAAGTCATCATTCCACTCTCCATCATAATGTATAAAAACTAGAAGTTTTTCCATTTGTTGCAAGCGCAAAGAATTGAATAAGAAACCAATAATATACTTTTTATATGCTAAACTTTACAAATTACATATATTAAAATGTATCATATACCAATAACATTCTCATTATACACTACTTTCTAAAATAAGTTTCAAAGAATGACATAAGAAACAAATAATATACTTATAATATTCTTAATTTTTTTTAACATGTACAGAATAGTCTCAGAGTAGTATATTTTACAATATGTTACTTGAAACGAATAATATACTTTGAATATACTATTTTTTACATAACAGATAAAGAATTATGACATTGGATAAAATTTTTGTTAAAAGTAAATTGAAATGCAAATAAGATGTAGAGATTTGTTACTGATACCGATAATATACTTTTAATATACTAAATTAACAAATAACTATTTTTTTTTTAAATTTCAAAAAGCAAAATCTTGTTTGCAAGTTGTTAGGAATTTAGATTTTATGAATATAAATAAGAATAAATCTTAGTTTCATAAAAAATTTAATAATATACTTGTGAATCTTTAATTTTTGCTCTTTTTTGGTTTGTTTTTGCTTTCTCTGTTGATGTTGAATGATTGGGATTGTAATGTATGTTACTTGAATGATTTCGATTCAGATCTAAATGGAATTAGTCTATGGTTTTGATTTTGTTTGGATTAGATTTTGTGTTTTAGTTTTTGGTAGAATTTTGAGGACTTTTTTGGGATCTTTCTATTTCTGAAGAAGATGTAAATCAAAAAACAAAAAGATTTTTGACGTAGCGGAAGCCTCGTAAATTAGGTATAATTGTTGATTGTCGTTGATTCGCACACGAATACCCATCGAACAACGTTCTATTAATCTGTTGATTCGAAGAATACCCAGAATAATAGGTATCAATAATCATTGATTCTCAAAGAATACCCAAAAATTGGAAAAAAATAGAAATCTCTATTAAAATTAATCAAAAGTTATCTCCAAACATCCAAAAAAGACAAATAAATATGGTTCAATACATAACCCTAAAAGAAAAGGGCGAAAAGACTAAAAAACATACTAAAAATGAAATTAAACTTCAAAGTTAATTTTAAGGCGCTAAACGATGTAATTTGGGCCTAGAACTTGGCCTATTATAAGCATTCCCAATGAAAAATGTACGTCTTTGAATCAACTTTGTTTTGATAGATTAAAGGTTTTGTAGTTTATCCAGAGCTGAAAGTTAGAGCTCTTAAAAGCCTCGTTGCGCATGCCGCTCCTATCGAACTCGTCCAAGAATTGCAATGCAATCTGATACGCATCAATTTGATTTTCGAAATCGAGATTGATCTGAAAGATGATGGAAGTTGGGTTGCACAGCTGAAAGAGAACGATTTTTTTAAAGGTTTGTCGAAGAATTCGTTGAGCTAAAGGGAATAAGATGACAAGATGAGGGAAAACACGTAAAAAGGGCACACATATAATATTTTCAAAAGATAAGACATTTGATGTAAATGGCACTAGTTTTTTGGACATTTTTGTAAACATCCCTTTTTTGAGCAGGGAATTGGAGTTGCAAATCAACTTCATTTCCCTAACCAATGCCAAATTTGACGTGGGTTAGAAATGCTTTTACATTTAATAATAAAAATAGGGATATGTACAATTTTAACTCATGTGATTTCTCCTTTAGGCAAAATCAATCCTGTAATTTTTTTTCCATATTTAAGTACTTTGTGTTTTATATATATTTACACTTTATTACCATTCTAGCTAATGTCATCATTATTTTATAAGAAAATATTAATGAAAAATTTATTCTATGTATGATTTATGGTTAATATAAAAATTGGTTATTTTTAAAAATATAGTAAAATTACATATTATTTTAAAAATTATTTTTTTATTCATAATAAAATTTAAAATACATCTAAATTTAATTTGTAGTCAATTTATATTTGTTAAAAGAGTACTAAAGTGTAAAAAAAAATATGAAACACAGGTATTTAAATGTTGAAAAAAAATCACAGGACAATTTTGCTGACGAAACCACGTGAATCAAATCTGTACTTATTCCATAAAAATATCACACATATAGTATATATCACGAATCCAACCATGATGGACAAGAATTTTCCGACCAAGAAATACTACTTCAAGTAGTACCAAACATATGAAGAAGCAACTGAAGATTGATGACTTAATGCTGGGACTCCTTACACGTTTGTTAGTGCTGCTATATTTTGAGTTCCAAGTAAACTCATGGCATGTAGTTGCATCAGCATAACATAGACAAATGTATGTCCTTTGAATTTTGCTTCTTATAAGAGCAGGTATGCGCAGACGGGCATGTGCACATATATACCCATATAAGCTCTTGTGACATGGTAGAAATATTGCTATAATTTGAGCACTTGCGAAAAAATAGTTTCACAGAAGGGCATGGCTGTAGTCATGGAAATGGTAATTTTTATAAATGAAGTGACCCAGCCATCTTGAAGCTGCAAAGCATAGCACTCCCATCAAGACAAGTGCAGTTCTGGTAACTGCGGACGTTAAACTCTGCTTGGTTGCAGCAACAATGCAGATTGAAACTATGGAGATGATCTGCAGAGCAATCTCAAGAACATTGAGACGTTTGTACGCAACACTACAGCTGCTGCAATTTACCACATGTGACCAGTACCTGAGAAACCAAATGCAGAACCTTCAAATGAGCCCAACCCAATTACATATGATCTTAAATCTTTGTACTTCAACTAAATCATCATTACATTACATAAACACGGCTTAATGGTCAATTTGCCTCATGAACTTGCTTGCCAAGTTCAAATTACCATAAAATTAACTTTTTGGCCGAGTTACCTCAGATATTTTTTAATATAGCCAATTTCCTCCAAATTTTTCTCATATGCAAGAGAGTGCATTGCACTTGCTCTAAAAATAATAAATATATTTTTTAATAAAAAATGTTTCTTACGTTTTTAATAATTAAAAAATCAATCAAATTTTTTGAAAACAGAAAATAACCAAATAAATACACTGATATATGTGTTATCGAGATATATATGAAATTGAAAAAAAAAAATTGATTAGGATTAAAGGTTGTTCAAAATATTGATTTTTAGTTAATTAAAAATAGAAATAAAATCAACATGTTTTAATTAATAGAAAAAACTTAAAATGATATTTCATAATTTTAGTCATATTCCACATGAAGTTAGAACAAAAATACAGTCCACTTGCTTTGGAAAGTGAGTGTAATCCGCACCCTTAAAATTGAAGTGAATTAGCCAATTGTAGAAGATTTGGAGTAATTGGGCTGAAAAGTTAATTTTGGGGTGATTTGACTTGGCAAGCAAGTTCAAGGGGCGAATTGACCCTTAACCCACATAAAGAGTGATAGAGGTCCACTTTTCCTGTTATATATTCATGCCAACATTTTTGAGAACTATAGAAAAAGAAGCTATTCTTCAATTTGAAAGTCAAAAATTTGTTAAAGTTGAAGCTTAGAATCTACGATATAATTACCTGTCCATCAGTTGGTCTTTTGGTGGAGATGGGGGAAGTGCGCCATTGAACTTTCTTCCCCAATTGATTTGACCATCTGAATACTTGTTTAACCATTTTCTGAAAGCAACAACTTGGGCATCTGACTTTGTTGGCACAAAACAAGCCTTTTGCCAATTTGATGGTCCAATATCCATTATCTTACGCTCCTAGACAAACAGGGAAAGCATCATGTTAGACTTTAGCTCATTTGAGGTTCCAGCATTCCTTTTTATTATTTGACCATCATATGATTGAACTGTTTCCAAATTGAGCTATTTCCAGATAAAACCATATAATATCAGTACAGCATTAAACCATAATTAAGAAATTCTGTTATCATTTCACTTCTTCGACAAAATTTTTTGTTTTGCTGCAAGGTAATCCCATAACCTGCTAAATCACGTGGATGTTATGACAATAATACTGAGACTTTAAAGTGTTCATTTGCAAATAAAATCAGCAATAACAGTGCTTGAAGAAACTGCTATCCGTTCTCAATGCTAATGGATAAACGTGAAAAAAAAAACACTCTTAAAGAAGGAATAAGAGCAATGAATGGAATGATGCAAAAAACAGAAAGAAGTTAAAAGAGAGAATAAAAGTAATGCCAATTTTGCTATTAGCCTCAGAGAAACATTTTATTCTAGACAATGATGCTATTACCTCTAAGTGAAGAAGATACAAATCTGAATCTAGAACCACATTTTCAATCAAATGCGACACCCATCTTGGAATAATTCTGCCAATCCAAACTCCAAAATTCCTTGGAAATGAGTATATCAATCTGCTTTTGCCTGGACCAACTGGAACACACAAAAAGATAAGAGTCCCTCGACGTTCTGGCACAATTGATGATGGCTCCTGAACCAACCAACCAACCACATGGGAAGTAAAAACAGAAAAAATTTATTACTAAATCCAAGATTCCACAAACCAAAATCTAAATGAAAACGGAAAACAGGAGGAAGAGGAATGTGCTACCTTACTCTTTTCAGCTGATGACACTGATCCATTACCTTGATTTGTTGCATTACCTGGCTTTGCAGGAGATGGAAGAGTAAAAGCAGAATAATATGAACAAGGAGCAATAAATTTGCTCTCTCCACCTAATCTAGTAGAAATGAAACCACTTTTGTCCAACTTTTCTATGTTTAAGTTTATTGGTGCTCCTCCTTCTCTATCAAACTTAACAGTGAAAGCAAATAGGGTGTGTTAGTCATACCAAAAAGTTGCTTACAATGAAAGTTGAAACACATTGATGAAACAAAAACTAATAGAGGAGTTATCTGTTCTTGGATGGAGGATTTGGCAGCAGTTTGAAATGTGCATATGGGACATGAGCTGGGTCCACTAAATTTTCAACCAAGATTTCATACCTGAAAATATTCATTTGATTTACTTTAGAAAAGAGTCGGTATGGATTTGTAAGAACTAGATAAAAGAACTTTCATATAGCATGCATGTTTCATACAAGAGGCATGGAACATACCATGTGGACGCAAAAAGATTGTCTACATTATATCAAGAGGGACAGAAACTATACAAAACTGATACATAGAAAATAGTGTCAAATGTCTGACAATGAGTATGATATGCATCTGGACATGTAGAAGTAAAGTTTTGATTTAAGATAAGTTGTTAAAGAATGATAATGAAATTGGAAATTCGGAAGTAGCAGATCATATATTGCATACCCATAAGGGAATTCTCTGTTCGACATTGATTTTGTATAAGATGGATCATCCAGTTCAGAAAAATACGGGGGCTTTTTCTTAGAAAGGATATCTTTGTATTCAGGACTAGTATTTGGCCAGAACCACAATATGTCATTCTGCACTGTACTTGGATAGGCAGCAACACATGCTTTCTTGAATGTGTGAACCTGGATTATGTCATGGAAAAATCAGTTAAGAATCTCTCCGTTTATGACAACCAAAATATATTTTGCTTCTTCTTTTTGTTTTCTTTAATGAGCCAAAGTAAAATTCAGGTTCTACACCACGACAAGATGTACACCTCTATTCCATACTCATTTGGCAAAGCTTATTTTCAACTCTGGCACTTTAGCCATGCCAAACCAGCGACAAGCCAATTACTGAAAGCACATCATATAGCATTAAGACCTTGCAAAAGCAAATGCTTACATCTGCATGGTCTCAAAATCCATTTCCTTTACCCAAATCAAGCAATAATAATGCTAAATTCATCCACTACAGGTGAATTTACCCACAACAAAACAAAAATAAAATGGATTAATCTGGGCACTATAAAATGAAAAGGAAAAAAAAAAGCTGCAATACCGGAGGGCCATCTGGAGGTGCCTGAGGAATAAATTTGCAATCACCAGAACCATTAAAACACCAACCATGGTACACACACTGCAATCTTCCCCACTGGTCAATTCTTCCTTCAGATAATGGTGCCAATCTATGCGGACAAACATCATCAAACACTTTCCAAGAATTCTCATTTCTGTCCCACCAAACAACAACATCAAGACCTATTACTGTTTTTGCATGTGGCCCTCTCTTGTCTAAGTCACATATTGGCATTATAGGATACCACTCAGAAAACCAATCAAACTTCTCTTCTTGGCTTTCATTTTGTAGAACAGGATCATTTGGACTCCTGGGTTCTGTTGAAACTGAAGATGATGATGATATCTTGGTGAAAAGCTTGGATTTTGATGTGTTCCTGTTGATTGATTGCAAAAATGAACTGGGTTTTGAACAGAAATGAAAATGCAAGATTGGAGCTTTGTGGAGTGTCATTGGCATTTGAAGTGAAGAGAAAATGGAAGCTTTAGGAGCAGCCTCCATTTTCTTTGCTTGTAAACTCTTGATTTTTGAGAAAGGCTTTTAGCCTTGCATTTATACCTTTGAGTTGATAAGTTTTCATGGGTTTATTCAAAAAAAAAAAAAAAGGTAATGTGGTTGGTAATAGTAGGGCTGTGCAAGATCCGTCCATTTTCGACTTTCGACCCGAAACTACACCGAATTGTAGCAACAACTCGGCCCAAGCGGAGGGAGTGGATAAGTTCGGCCCATGAGATAAGTAGAATGCGGGTTTCGGTTCTCGGATCAGGGGAAAAATTATCCCTGATCTGTCTAAATATCCAAATTAATTAATAATATATAATAATTATAATAATAAGAAAAATGGTGCCGTTTATTTACTAAACCATAACCCTAAATACCCTAAGTATATAAGCATCTTATTCTCTCCTTTTTTAAACCTACTCTCACACACTTCTTCTCTCATTCTCTCTCGTAGCCGCCCCTCTCCTCTCCTCTCCTCTCTGTGTTCTCTCAACTTCTTCTTTGTGTTCTCTCAACTTCTCTTGTTCTTACCATAAAACATATCTTTTATAACCTTTTGTAAACCTAAACTAATCTCTTACCTTTTTCATCCTTTGATTCTTGAAAAAAGCTTAAACTGCACTGGTATCAATCTGCTACTAGTCCTTATTGTCCATTGGTGATCGATCTGCTATGTTGTTAAGTAAAGTTTTCACTTTTCATGCTTTTCATGAAAAGAGGTGACAGAAGTTAAAGATCTTTCATTCTATGGTAATTTAGTTGGTGTTAAACATGAAAAATGTTGATTATATGTTAGATCTTGTTGCATGCAAGTGTGTTTTAACATTTTGTTACTTCTATTTTATTTGCATGTGCGTTAATCCTACTAAATCGGATATCTTTAAGGTGGAAGCAAAGATTTAAACAAATCCTCAAAGATCTAAAAGGTGGAAGCAAGATCTTGTGCTCGGCCTCATTTTGTTCTAGTTAAACAATCGGTATGCCTTCAATAACATTTTACAATTTTTTTTAATGGTGGAAGCTGATTTGTTTGATTTTATGAAAATATTTTCAATTTTTTGTAATATGAGGGGATTTTTTATTTTATGTGTATAAAAGTTAGATTTCTTTTCACTTATAAATCCAAGATCTATGGATTTGAAATTTTAAAAATAATATTGTTATAAGTTTTTTCAAAAATTATTTTATATGTTAAATATTTTGCTGGAATCCAATTTGTTCAATTTTTGCATTTTGGTATTGATTTCTTTTACTTAGAAATCTAAGATCTGTGGATTTGAAATTTTATAATAATATTGTTATAAATGTTTTGAAAAATTATATTGTATGTTAAATTTTTTTTTAAAAATTAGTCGGTATAAATGTTATAAAATATTTAATAAAATTAACCAAATATTTATATTGATTTTTTATAAGATTTAATTAAATTTTATTTTTATTAAATAACCTTTATTATATATAATTTTATTAGTAACTAATTTTATTATGTAATTAATTTTATATTTATTTATTATATAATTTTATTAATAATATTATTTTATAGTTTATTTATTTTGTTAATAGTTATTATTAAATAATTAAGTTAATATTGATCGACTATTACTTTAAAAAAAATAAATGTATAATGCTATGAGTTAATTATATTATTAGATTGTAACTATATTTTGTGCCTAATTTGATTTTGTCTTGTTATCTAGGTTCTGATACACTTTGTTGTATTCTCTGTTTCGTTAATGATGTGTAGATGGACAAAGCAGTGGAAGCCAGTGGCAATTCAACTGCTACTGGCGACCTAATGACTGTAAATACTAAGGTGAAAGCCAATAATGCTTCAAAGGAGAAGTCTGGTAACATTGCTTAGCAGCAATAGTCTATTCCTTCTTCACAATAGACTGAAGCTGAAGGGACTAAGTCCAAAAAAAAAAAGGAAGCAAACTGATACTAGATAATCTGTTTGGGAACATTTTGAGCAAACCAGGGAGGGAGGTAAATTGGTAAGAGATAAATGTCTTTATTGTCCCAAATCTTTTAGTGCTGATCCTAGAAAGAATGGTACTTCTTCTCTTGAGAATCACATGTTGTCGTGCATGAAAAACCCTATGGACAAGTCCACTAGACAAAAAATTTTAACATTTGAACTTGTTTTTACCTCTGAAATTGAGGGTGCGTCATCTGTGGGTGTGATTGGGGCATGGAAATTTGACCAGGATGTTCTTAGAAATGTTGTTGCTAGAATGCCCATTTTAGATGAGTTACCTATCCATTTTATGGAAGGGGAGGGTTTTAGAAACCTAATGAGTTCATCATGCCCTCATTTTAAAATCCCTTCTAAGTGGACAATGAGTAGAGATATCTTCAACATTTATGTTGAAGAGAGGCTAAAATTGAAAAGCTTTTTCAAATCTGATTGCCAAAGAGTCTGACTTACCACTGATACTTGGACTTTGATCCAAAGAATCAACTACATGTGCATAATTGCACATTTCATAACAACTGAGTGGATTCTTAATAATAAAGTCATCGCTTTTATGCCTGTATCTTCACATAGTGGTGACTATCTTACTAAGGCCCTTAAAACCTCTTTGGTTGAATGGGGGCTTAAAAATATACTCACAATCACTCTTGACAATGCTTCTAGCAATGATATTGCTATGTCTTTTTTTAAAAGGAAATTAATCAGTTGGGGGGCAACTAGGGTTAGAGCCAAATATATTTATATGAGGTGTGTGGCTCACATTCTTAATTTAGTTATGTCTGATGGGTTAAAGGAAATTAATGTTTCTATCAAAAGGGTTAGAAAGGTGGTTAGGTAAATTAGGAATTCACCTGCCAGGTTAAAAAAATTTAAAGAGTTTTCAGATTTGATTGGGATAGAGTCTAAGTGTGCTCTGTGTCTAGATGTCCCATCAAGGTGGAATTCCACCTACTTGATGTTGAGAAATGCATGTGAATATGATAAAACCTTTGAGAAATATGAAGAATGTGAGCCTGCTTTAAGGGCAGACCTGGGGGATGATGTACTTGAGTTTTCTGATTGGCAGTGTGCCAAGAATTTGCTGAAATTGCTTGAACACTTTTACAAAATGACATTGAGAATATTTGGTTCTCAGCATGTGACTTTAAACACTTTTTTCTCAGAAATTGCAGACCTCTTTTGCTTGTTGACTGATTGGAAAAATTCTGATGATATTTCTGTGAGGTCAATGGTTGCAAACATAAAATTGAAGTTTGAAAGTACTAGGGAGATGCATATAAAATTAATTGCTTGATTTTTATTGCAAACATACTTAATCGAAGGGACAAAATGGTATATCTTGAGTTTTCAGTTAAAAGTATCTATGGTCCATTTATGGGAGGGGATTTATTTGAGAAAATTAAATGTGCTCTATATGAGCTATTTGATGATTATAACACTACTGCTTAAGCTCATGTCCATCAAGTGTGTTAAGTGGTGGAAGCCAATCTGATGTGCAAGTGCAATCAAGCACCAAATCCATTTCGTTGTTAAAGGCTAGATTTTTGCAACATCAATTGGATAGTGGGATTGGTGGAAGCAAAATAAAAAATGAGCTTGATCTTATCTATGCAAGTCAATCCTGGAAGAAACAGATGATGGGAAATTGGACTTGCTTAGATGGTGGAAGTTTAATTCTGAGAGGTTTCCTATTCTCTCAAGTATGGCTTGTGATGTATTAGCTATTCCAATTTCAACAGTTGCATCATAATCAACTTTTAAAATGAATGGAAGAGTGCTTGATTGTTTAAGGAGTTGTTTAACTCCCTCACTTTGTTCAAGCCTTGATTTGCATTCAAGACTGGCTTAAAAAGCCTAATCAAACAATGTCAGTTGAAGAAAAGTTGGAAGAATTAGAAGATTTTAAAAAAGGTAAACATTTTTCTTTAAGATTTTTAAATTTAAATTTCTTTTACTTCGATATATTCTCATTTCTAGTTTTTTTCTTAACTTCTGGATAGATCTCCCTCCTAGGGACAAGGTCCTTCAGTTGGCTCCTCATCTGCTGCTCCTTAACAGACCTGTTTCTGCCTCAATGCTATGACTTTTTTGCTAATATGAATTCAGTAATACAATTTGCCTCTTACCCTCATTATTTAATTACTTTCTTGCATTCGTTTCAAATAATGAATGCGTGTTGCTGATTTGTGCCTGCTCTGTTGTATTGGGAATATCTTGCTATATAGCCAATCTGTTTATGTTTGCTACTCTGTTATGCCAATTTCATTTTGTAAATGCATAATAAATGGTAGAAGCTAATCTGTTTGTGCCTACTGCTTTGTTGTGCCAATTTCATTATGTTGCAGCATAATAGACATTGAAATTATGACCAAACACAACAGATGTGCAACGAGTTTTTGTCTATTCATTGCCTAACTCTGTTTTTTTGCTAACTCCAGGCTTCTGTTATGTATATGGATTTATATTTGCATGTTTGTAGTGAACTTGTGACCATGATTTTGGCACCTTAGCTATTGCGCATTCTTTTGTTTGACTTTATGAGGTAATGATGAAGCTTCCACCTCATTTTTTGATAATTGGTTTAATGCAATACTCTGTGTTCTTAGGTAGCAAATGGTTTGCAGTTTGTTGCCAGAAATGCTGCTTACATTGATACAATGACATGAAAATTTTGCTACTAAGTCTCACTTATTTTTTGTTAATTGTTTAATAATTATAACTCCATTTTTTTGCTTCAGTTGATCATTAGCTTTTTTATTTTGTAGATTGTTATTCTTTTGTGATTATGTGGATACATAATTTTGCAGTAGTCTGCCTTTATTTTGGTGTGTGCAGAGTGTCTCTTCTTTTCAAAAACAAATCCAGAAATTCTGATACATAGTCAAATTGACTTAGTTATCAGTTGTGAACTTAGAAGATTTCTTTCGGTGTATATTTTGTAAATGGTGGAAGCTATACATCATGTAAATGGTAGAAGCTTAATATATATTTTGCATTGCCATAGCCCATAGCCCTTATTAGAACTAGTTTATAATTTTTAGGCTCTGAATAGAAATATTTATACAAGAGAAAGAATTTTTTGTTTTTGGCCAAAGGCCTTATATGTATTATTTGTTATGTGTCATGACTCGAACTAAATGTTCGTGACCAGCACTAGGGATGGGGGTACATAAGGTAACCGAATTCCGTAGCAAGCCTTAAAAAATTTTCGCGGAATTAAAACAATACACTTAACAATAAAATAATAAATGCACAATATTATATAAACATAAAACAATATTCTTTAAATACAATATTTCAGTTCAGATACAATATTCAAATACAATACAAAATACTAGTAATACAAATCTGAAATTTAACTATTGTGGTGTCTAGAATTTAATTACACAGTACACAATCTAAATTAACATACACAATGCAGCCGGTGAAGAATGAACTCGGCGTAAAGGAAGAATACTAATAGACTGACTGTGAGGTCCTGAAAAAATAAATTGAGGGGAATCAGACCTCACTGAGTGAATTAATTTTATAAAATGCATGCTGATTTTAAAAACCAGTTATTAAAACCCTTTTTAGAATAAAATAATTATAATTATTAAAATCATTTACTTTTCTCGATAATGTTCATATAGAGTCTCTTTAAAACTTCTTAAATCAATTTAATATGAAATCTCGTATAAAACATTTAAAATACTTATTTTGGTAGAAAACTGGTAGAACCCTAAACCATTATTCTAATAGCCTTCAGCTCTCTTAATCTAAGTGACTGTCGTCCCGAGAGCAAAGCATCAACCGAGTTACTGCCACAGTCATTTCATTTATTCCATATTGGATGTCCCAAAAGGAATGCATCAACCGAGTTACATCCCTTTTTCATATCATTTACCGGCCTAAGAGTAATGCATCAACCGAGCTTAATCATATACATATATATCATATACTAGATATTACCCGTGCGCACGTGGTCTTAGTGATACCCACTAGGTAGCACATTCTACCATTATCTCCAAATTAAATGTGAATTATAATTATTTAAATGAAATAAATAAATAATTCATTAAAAAATGAATAAATAAGTAATTTAATAAATAAATAATCATATCGAATAATTTATCTAGTAAACATGCTTTATTTTAATTACTAGAAAATTTCATTTAAACACACACAACACACATCTTATAAAATCAACTCATAGGTGGAGCGTGTCGGGCGACGCGTTCTCTGCTGCCTTTGTGCTACTGCTCGTGCCCCGGAATTCTCTAAAATAAATAATATTTATTTAAAATATGCTTGTAAAATAATTAAATGAATTCATGAAATGAAGGAATGACGAAATTGACTCGATCTACGACACAATGTTAATTAGACTCAGAATTACGACACAGGTCGATGTCATGCTTTACGAGAAATCTACTGAAAATTCGGCAGAGTTTTCCTTGTAAA
>CATIWM010020905.1:0-13246 GCA_949671775.1 Mallotus repandus | reverse complement strand
TTTTATTTTATGAACGGTTATCTGTCTGGGGCTTCCCTCTGAGCCGTTCCTACCAGCAAACTTCTTGACAGGGTGCTTTGTGATCATTCTGCATTCATATGAATCATCCTGCATTCATACACAGTAACTGTTTTTACTGTTCAAACATTTAAAGGTTTTACATACCTTCCCTTGTATGTAGATACCAGCCTCGCGGCCTTTAATGCTCTGGTTGGTTTAACAAAACATAAGGAAGGTTGCATAAAATCTTCATTCTCTTCATCGTTTTTACACCTTTTCAAGTTTCAAAACAGTGTCAAAAGGAAATACAGTCTAGTAAACTTGAATTCGCACAGGCAATTCGAGACCAATTGAGTAAAATAGAACATGGTTCTAGCTCAGTCGGTACTTCTAGAGTAGTTCCTGAAACTCCTCCTTCTCAGATTATTGGTGCTATTGATATCACTGATAATTCTTCTGAAGATGAGGAAGATGGTTTTCAAACTGAAACAAGATGAGGAAGAAAACTACTTACAAACAAAGCAAGAAAAATCCAAAGAAGAATCTGAAGGATATTACTTGCTATAAGTATGGTCAGAAAGGTCATACTGCATGTTTTTGTCGAGTTAATTCTCGACTTAATGAGTTGGGATTAGAGGAAGAAATCCTTTCAAAAATTCAATCCATCATGATTGATTCCTCTGAACTTAGCTCTCCAGACATGTCTTCAGAAAATTAAGTAAGTCCTCTTCAGATTGATGAAATTGCTACCTCATCAGATTCTGAATCGGACTCCTCTGATTCTGAAAAGTGTATTAATGTGCTTACTAAAGATCAAGAAACCATCCTTGAAACCATTAAGCATATTAATAATCCTAAACTCCAAAAGGATTTTCTTGATAAACTTTTGAAATCTTTGGAAAATAAACCTGAAACTTCTTCAGCTTCCCAAAGCATTTTACCTTATACTGTCAAAAATAGTTACAACCTGACAACTATTCTTGATAAAGGTAAAAAGTCAAACTCTTATGTTGTTTCTTTACAAGATCTTCAGAAATAAATCAAAACCATCAAGTCTGATTTAAAAGAACTTAAACTCAAACAACAAAAGGATTCTGAAGTTATTCAATCCCTTGTCTCCAAACAAAAACCTGAAAGTTCTTGTTCTGACTCAGATGATCCTGTTGATCTCTCTGAAGTCCAAAATCTTCAAGAAATTTTTGCAAACTATATCAATGTTTTAAGAGAAATTACTTCTCGAAAATATTTGATTCAAACAAAAATCATCTTTTCAAATGATTTTGAAATAGAAACAATTGCATTGTTTGATACAGGTGCAGATTTTGGATGCAAATGCAAGAGACCTTTCAATTGGAGTTATGGTTCCATGAGAAATGTAATGTCCCAAAAACCTAACTCTTGTTTGGAAAAGTGAAATCTTAGATTTCGAAACTACTAAACCATTTCTTTTTGTGACATTAAAAAAGGTTTGTAGATGTTTGAAGTGTTGTTCAATGGAATTTGAAAATATTAAAACATCATCAATGTAAACAACACAGAAATGAAAATAAGGATTGAAAATGTCATTCATGATTCTTTGAAACTCAGAAGGAGCATTTTTTAATCCAAATGGCATGACATTCCACTCAGACCTATCCAAATGAACGAAACCCTAGAAAAACACTGTAGGGAAGAAATTCAGGATCTAGAAAGAAAGGGGTAGAGAAATGATACAACCCGTACACACATAAATAAATAAAAATAAAGTCCAAAGTCCAATCCATAAAATTACAATCAAGAATAATTATTAAATCTATTTTATTAAATAAGCCCAATCTTCAATGGGCTCTCCCATTTAATCTAAATAAGTCATCAACTTATTAATCGTCATATTACCACCTGATAAAGGAGCTCACGCAGTAACGATCATCACAAATTGTGTTATTGAGAATCTTTTACTATTGGCCAATTGCCAATTCCAATAAAACACATAAAAGTCAAGAAAAAGAATTCACATAAAGTTTTTTTTTCCCAAAACCCTTTCTTTTCTCAGATCTCCTCTCTTTTTTTCCTCTGTGTCCTCTTCTTTTCCTCCCCAGAGATCTCCCCTTTTTCTCCACTTTTTTTTCCCTCTATGTTTTTCTTTTTTTAAGACCCACTTTTTTCTCTCCCACTTCCCCTTCTCTAACTTCCTCTCCTTTTAAAAAATATCTCCTCTATTTTTCTAGCTTCCCCAATTTTTCTAACTTCCCACTTCCCACTAACAATAACAAAATTTTAAAATCATCTTTTTTTTTTTGCCAAAGCCCATTTGAAGAGAAAATTAGATTTAAATTTTTTGGGCCATCACTTGTTTTAATCGGCCCATCTTAGGCTTGTCATCATCGGACTTTCTGGTTTCAGGTGGGCCAAAATTGAATGTCAATATTTTGTCCCCTACTTTTTCAAAAATCAAATTATAGGCAATGAAATAAGATTTACAAAAAACATTTTCGAAGTTAGAAAAATTGGGGAAACTAATTTTCGAAGCTAGATGTCTGAGAAAATTTTGAAGTCAGTCCTGTCAACCTCGATGTTCAAATCAAGAAAATAGTCTCGTACCATCAACCTAAATGTACAAACTAAGAGATTAGAGACTGTCTGTTAAGGCTTTTGTCTATCATCCTTGTAGTCAGCTATCCGAGAAGGCATTCTAATTTTGCTTCTGTCAACCTTGATGTCTAAAATCAGGAGATAAATGGTCTCGTATCATCAACCCTGACATACCAATCAAGTGATTTGAGCATGTTTTGTCCATCATCCTCGTAGTCAACTATCCGAGAGGGTATTCTGATTTACGTTTGTTAACCTTGATGTCTAAATTCAAGAAATAAATGGTCTCGTACTGTCAACCTTGACGTACCAATTAGGAGATTTGAGCATGTTCTATCCATCTTCCTTGAGGTACAACTTTAGAGGTCTAATTTTTATTCTTCGATCAACAAGTTCTTTCTTCTGTACCTTCATCTTCAAAGTACAATCTGAAAGGTGAAATTTTAATTCTTCGATCAGCAAATTCAATTTTCTACATCATCATCTTCAAAGTACAATATGGAAGGTTAAATTTGATACTTGGACCAACAAATTCTGTCTTTTGCACTCTCATCTTCAGAGTACAATGAAATCTAAAAGTTCGACTAGCAAATTCTGTCTTTTGCACTGTTATCTTCAGAGTACAATTTGAAAGGTGAAATTCTTATTCTTATATTAATAAGTCATGGCTTCTACACCATTGTCTTCAAAGTACAATTTGAAAGGTGAAATTTTTGATTCTGCATTCTTCTGCATGTGAACTTTATCAAATAACAATGCACCGTATAGCCTTTACGGCGTTAGGGGAAGTCAACTAAAAAAAGCATCGTATAGCCTTTTGTGCATTAGGCAAGGGCAATTTAAATAAGCCGTATAGCCTTATGGGTGTCTGGTGAGGTCAACTAAAAATGCCATATAGTTTTTAGGGCATTAGGCAAGGTCAATCAAAATGTGTTGATAGCCTTTGAGGCATTAGACAAGGTCTCTAAAATATGCCATATAGCCTTTGAGGCATCATGCAAGGTCAATCAAAATGTGCCTATAGCCTTTGAGCCATCAGGTAAGGTCGCTTAAAGAAATGCACCATAGAGCCTTTGGAGGCAATGAGCAAGGTCAACTAAATATGTGTCATATAACCTCAGAGGCATTTGGCGAGGTCAACTAAACAAGCGCCATATAACCTCTTGGGCGTTAGGCAAGATATTATAGTTGGTTTGCATCCTATGCACTAGTGCTAACCCACTATTAGAAAAACACATTCACAAAAAGTCCAAAGTTGATGTATGCATGATCATGGTCATTAGAAGCTTTCAAAAATGATTTGACAATACAAGCTTGTGTGCAATGTTTATTTTAATGCGCATATAAGATTTGAATATAATTTTTGCAAAATAATTTCATGTATGTATGAGCTAATAGTAAAAAAATAATCAATCTTGAATAACTATATATGCATTAACTAGCCAAGTACTTTTTCTATTTAGGGCTAATCTTTGGAAACTGGCCCTCCTTTTATTAAAGAATCCGATTTCAAAAATTTAGTTTATTAAAGACTGTCATTGAGAGCAGTTTATCCAAATGGAAAAAAAAAATTAAGACTCCTTCATAATTAAATTGGAATAATGACATCAACAAATGCCTCCTTCTTGGTCGCTTTTAAGAATGCTTCGCCATTGTAGGACGGTTGTGCTTGACCTTTAGTATGGAAGAGACATTATATTTGCACCCCCCCCCCCCCCCCCCCCCGGTTTAAGAATTTACTAAAAGACTCTGTAACTCTTAAGGCTTATATAATCAATGCATCACGAAAAGGGATCCTATGATCTAAAAATTGCCCCATATTGAAAATGGAATCAATTTTATCTTATATTCCTTCTTTTGCTTAGGTCGGCCCCCTTTGGGAGTTTTATAACCTAGCTATATTTTTTAATTTTTTATTTATTTTCCCTCTTTTGCCTAGGTCACCCCTTTTCAGGAGTTTTCAACCTAGCTGAGTGGTTACAAAATCATTTTGACGATTAATCATTATTTTTGCTGTTGATTTATCCAATGTTCATATTGTTATTGTCTAATGCTCTTGCTACTGATGCACCTGATGTTCATGTCATCCATACTATTGATTGTTGCGATTGATGATCATTTGATACTTCTAAAATCCATGTCGGACACTTTATATGCTAGCATCATACCAATCATACCCATTTTATATGATTACCCTTTCATTATAACCATGCACAATATATTATACTTGTTATTGATCAGTTATTTGTGGGTTTTCTAACCAACTATTTTTCAACTCACACTCGATATGAATTTTTAGAAATTGGTGTCATTTGTGATGGAGGGATGATTCATAAAGGTGGTTATTGAGAGATAATCTCTCAAAAGGGTCAGGTAGGATCGACTCTTTTGAACATAATGAATATTTGTGGTAAAGAGGAATTTTTTCTTTTCTTTTCTTTTTTCTCTTTTTTCCTTCTTTTTTATTTTTCTCTTCTTTTTTGATGGATATGATCAATTTGTTTCGTAAAGAAGAAGAGCTAAGGTTTATAATGTCAGAAAAAAAATTGAATATTATATTAATTCCCAAGCTTAACCCTTTTCTATTCGATGTGATTTTTCTCTTTCTTTTCTTTTTTTTAAATCTCTCTCTCATTCAAGCATAACATAGCATGCATAATCATAATAAATTCATAATCGCATAAATTAGACAATCAAACATTTAGTAGCACTAAGGAAAAAATATTGTAGCAAAATACTATCTTGAATTATTACAGCCTTAAAAGACAATAATTATTCATGAGTGTTCAAATTCAATTTAGCTTCAATTTGTACTTCGAAATGGTACAACTCTTTGAAGTCCCTTATACCTATGTTTTTCAATTTATTGGCCAGAGGTGGAATGCATGCTTCTATAGCTATGAGCAGCTGATATGATTTTGCAGGTCTACGCTTCATCTGGACAACTTTCCCCTCCATCTAGTCAAGGAGCTTATGAAGGGCTCACTAAATCTTTACTTTGTGTAACTCTTAGAGAGAGACTTCAAATTGCGAATTCAGCCCATATTACTTGATGAAAGCTGAACACAAATCCTTTTAATCTTTTTGAACATGTGCATTTAAAGTGTAGTAGCACTTGACAATAGCTCATTCCAAGAACATCAAGAATTGTTTGACAATTTGAGCCTTCGTCAACCCAATGGCTTTAATATATGTGATGTATTGCTTCAGGTGCAAGTGAGGATCATCAGTGCTAGAGTACTTCTTCATGTTTAGAAATTTGTATTTCAAGGGCAATGGTTCTTCTTCCTCTAAATCCAAGTCTAGATCGATAAAGTCAAGATTGAGTCTGTGCTTTTTCGTCATAATCTACAGTTAATCCATTTGCTTTTTCAAGTCTTTCATCCATTTTGACTAAGTTGGATCTTTTATCGCTTTTAGTTTCTCTCTAAATGGCTCACCAATAATAGTCCTGGTTTCAAAGTCTGCTTCATTAATAAGCCTCTTTCCTACTTCATCAGCAACCATGTCTCTGATCATCTGTCATCTTTCATCTTTGATTTTTTTCAAAAGTTCTTAATTGAAAGATTCAATATCAAAATTTGAGGGTTCTGACATTTTGTTCCCTTGTGATATGGTCTTAATTGTTTAATTAGATCCTTAATATTGGTGGACTAAATTACCCTTGATTTGCTTCCAAACAAGAAGAAGCTTATGGCTGTGAAAAATACATTTTAAAGAAAATTACAATGAATGTCATGTATGCGTGAAATGAAAAATATTTATAATTATTTATTTATAAACACAAGCACATCATATGATGAAGCTTTCCAACCTTATTTCTCCCACACATGTATTCAATGGCGAGTATCTTTTCCTAGAATTTTTGGACTAAGTTATGATTATCATTAATGGATAACAAAACTGACGTGCAAAATAAATCTTTTAAGATAGCAAATAAGTAGCAAATCTTACGAATAAAATCAAAGTCTAATATAATAAGCCATAATAGGAATAAGGCCCAACCTAAAATAGTCCATCATTGGTGGGTGTGGGCTTTATAAATAAGATTGTTATATGGCATCAAACACATGCACTTTGGGAAAAAACCTAAAGGAAGTTGCTAGGTCACTACATGGGTTGAGTCTTAGGTGAATGGCTTAGGCTCCCACAGTGATATACCTCCATCATGTCTCCCCACTTAAGGTTCCATACTATGTAGGATTAGTACATGCCATAAGTGGCAATAGCCATATACCTTACCACTAGGTTTGAGTGAAACACAAACAGCAAAGCAACGACTATTGTTAAGTTATTCAGGACTGTGTGCACATTGTGTGAAAAAGTGTTGTGAATGCAAAAGAAATAACAAAATAATTAAAAATGATAAAACATAAAACACTAGAATTAGTTTCTCTATCCTCAGTGGAGTCGCCACTGTAGGCTGTGGGGTTCAACATGAGCTCAAGTGTTATGCAACCATAGCATTATATAGGCTTAGGGCCTACTAGGGAGACACAATTAAGGCTTAAAGCTCAAATTAGAGATGGAATCGCCACCCGGGTGAAATTCAGGACACACTTTTACAGCAAAATGGATCCCATGGAGGGCCGAAGCAGCCGTTCTTGGAGACTAAGTTCAAAAACTGGGTATAGGCTTATGGAATGCCCACCCAACCTTGTGGTTAACCTGTGTTTATGTTTCGTATTTTATTATTTTTAATTATTTCTTTATTAACATGAAAAATTGCAATTGCTTCCATACAATTTTCAAATTTTACAATTAAGTCCAAGTTTGTTAATTAAGCCATTTTCATGCAACTTTAATGTGATTCATAACACTTATAATAAATTATAGGAAAAATTGCACAATTGGTTTTGTACTTTTTAAATTTTGCTATTTTGGTGTCTTAACTTTTTTTAATGATTTGGTGTATGAACTCATTATTTTTGTATCAAAAAGGTGCTTCTGACTAGTTAATGGTGGTTGAGTGATGAGTTGGCTACCAGTGGGACCTATAAATTGCTATGTCAGGCGCCACATGAAGGTAAAAAATGAAATAAAGAAATTAACCCAATAAAATAGTTAGAAAGAAAAAAATAACCCCAATTAATGAAAAAAAATAACCTACCATTTTTAGCTCAACGCCATCCCATTTACTTAGAAAATCAAGAAAACAAAATCAATTCATGGTGTTGCAAGCATTCTCAACAAACAATATTGCAAGCAGTTTTAGACCAATTCTCCCACCCAACCCAACCATGATGAGCTATGTTTCAAACCAATAACAACCAAAAAGAATAAAAATAACTGTCAAGGAGAGAGATAATGATAAAACTGAAAATACAATGCAAATAAATGTCAAGTCTCTTACTTAGCTGTGTTGATGGACATGGGAACAAGCCATTATAAATTCTTTTGCATCTCATCTTTGCTTTCTTAATGGTTTATAGTTTACATTAACCAGTAGGAAGTCTCAGCAGAATTCTCTCTAAAGCTTGCCTTACATGTGCCTGATATGACACAAGAGAAATAACTCTAGCTTAAATTCTCTTTTGCTCTTCTTGAAATGAAATATAAATTTCTCTTCAAAACTATAAAACATCTTTTAGAAAAAAAACCACTTATATCTCTTCATTAACATGAAAAGAATGCAAGTTGGAATGCAGAGCTGATTTTATATTGGGTAGCAAGTTCTAATATAATGAATCCCTTGTATTTGCAAGAATAGAACTTGATCATGCCACTTGCAAACATGTAAGCATTTTCAACAAATGGCATTGCAAGCATTCTCAACAAATGACATTACAAGCAGTTTCGTCAATAAACCTATAAGAGCATTTACGTAGGGTTTTCAATTGCTTAAACCCAAAATAACTAAATCTCATGCAATCAACAGCAAATTCAGGCAGTGCATTACAAAATAACATGATCTAGCCATTGATTTCAGCTGTGAGAATTTATACCATTCAGAAAACCAAGTCAAACAAAATATTTTATTTAGTTTCCATTGTTGGTGAACTATGTGTATCCATGTGGAAAAACTCATAATATGGGCAATATTAACTAAACACCGATGGAACAAAAATTAAACAAATTCACACGAGAAAAAAGTATCAATTTTTAAGAAATTCCTAACATATTTCATTGATAATCATCAGTACATTACATAAAATATATTTCCAATTTCAGGTAACCCATAACTATCCAGGTCCCTCAAACTGGTTTCAATTTCAAGTTACCCATTCAAACCACTTTCATTTTTTTCAAATCCCAACAAAAAGCATTTCAATAACCTAAGCTTAATTGCATTTTTACATTAACATTACCTACAAAAAACAAACATGGTAACTAATACAATCACCAACATCCATAAATATCTTTCTCTAGCTTTGCTTCTCTTTAACTGTGTTTCCAACATTGACTTGCTTTTTAGAAGACCACAAATGATTCTTCTTGATTTATCACATAATGGAGCATCAACCCATTCAAATGTCCTATTGCATTCAACTTATTCACATGACCAAAATCTTCTTCTAGGATTTAAATGTGTCTAAGACATTCTAACGCTGCATCGGTGACCATGTAGACATTTGGTTTGAGCCTCCATTCTTCCCCTTTGTTGAGTGCAAGCGGTTGATGTTTTCTTCTTCTTTTTATTCAATTTTTTCCATCAAATAACCCTAATCCAACGAGGAAAAATTTAAAGAGGAAGAGAAGAAGAGTTGAGAAGATTATTTTTGTCAAGTTACACCTCTTGCATACATGGCAGAAATAGAGGCACTTGACATAGCAAATTGTGAGTCCCACTGGTAGTTGACTTATCACTCAGGCCACCATCAATTGGTCAGAAATACCTCTCTGATACAAAAATAATGAGTTTAGACACCGAATCATTAAAAAAAAGTTAGGACACCAAAATAGCAAAATTTTAAAAGTCCAAACATCAATTGTGCAATTTTTCCTAAATTATATACATCCATCCATGATAACAAAATGAATAAATAATGAATAAATGCACATGGAAAGAAAGAAGGGACGAGAAATGATAAAACTCATACACACATAAATGAATAAAAAAATAAAGTCCAAAGTCCAGTCCATAAAATTACAATCAATAATAATTATTAAATTTATTTCATTAAATAAGCCCATTCTTTAATGGGCTCTCCTATTTAACCTAAATAATTCATCAGCTTATTAATCCTCAAATCACCACCTGATAAAGGAGCTCACGTAGTAATGGTCGTCACAAATTGTGTTATTGAAAATCTTTTAATATTGGCCAATTTCAAAAAAACACAAAAAAGTCAAGAAATTTTTTTTTTGTAAAAGTTTCTTTTTTTTTTCTTCCCAAAACCCTTTCTTTTTCTTAGATCTCCTCTCTTTTTTCTTCTTCTTTGTGTTCTTCTTTTCCTCCCCAGAGATCTCCCCTTTTTCTCTCTTGTTTTCTTGTGTTCTTCTTTTTTTTTTAAGACCCTTTTTTTTCTCTCCCACTTCCCCTTCTCTAACTTCCTCTCCTCTTAAAAAATATCCCCCTGATTTTTCTAACTTCCCACTAATAGTCAAAAAATTTAAAAATCATCTCATTTTTTTTTTGGCCAAAAGTCCATTTGAAGAGAAAATTTAAATTTTTTTGGGCCATTGCTTGATTTGATGGCCTCATTTTGAGCTTGTCATCATCAGATTTTCAAATTTCAGGTGTGCTAAAACCGAGTGTCAACAATATGCTAATGAGTAAGTACTCAAATGGTAACTGCTCTCTAAAGTTATCTTGAGGTGTAGGATTTGATTCATGTTATCGTTGATTTAAAAAGGTATGGCTTATCCTTATGGTACAGTCCATTAAAACTTGAATTGTATGACCTCTTTAAAAAAATAATATTGAAATATATATGAAGTTGACTTTTATATAATTATTTTTTATAATGTTCTTAATTAAATTAAATTTCTAGCAAAATTAAAGTGTTGGTTGATTAATTATAAACTCTTTCTGAAATATGAATTTTAGAAGATTCATTTTCTGCCATTCATGAATTTAATTTATGATTTATGAAGTTTTGGTTGCATTTTTCAAAATTTTAAAAGAAATTTTGTATATATTCACTTTCAACCACCTCTGTCAACTAAAAAATGGAAAATGTAAAGATGGATGAAAACAAAATGTATAAATGTGTGTCTGATATAAATAAATTTGATAAAATTTTATGAAATTTATTTGCAAATTTAAGTAAGTGCGTTTGATTTAAATAAAATTTTTATGAAATTTATTTTAAATTTCAACTTTTTAATTTTTTGCAATTACTTATCACTAAACCAAATTTTTAGGATTTCCAAATTCATCCATTTCATAAAATATTCATTTAAATCAAATACACTTTATTAATAAAAATTTATTTGTAAATAAATTTTATTTAAAATAAAATAAATATTTTTGATGGAATAGAACTAAATAAGAGTAAAAAAAATATCATCTAAGCCCTTGAAATATGAACTTGGAAAGAGAATATAAAATCCAATAGTTAAAATCAAGGAAACTATTCTGGCTATTATAGATTTAAAAAAAAAAATAAAGATGACAATAGGTTTAAAAATTTTACAAGCTATTTAATTGTAAATTATATCTATCTTTCAGAAAATTGTTTTCGGAAAATAAGAATCAAAAATAAAATTCTCTGAGTAAGAAACTTAATTGTAAAAGATTCATAAATAGTTTCTAACATCTATTTTAAGTGATGTATTTAAGAAAAATAATTAAACTCCAAGCTTCACTTACTCAACCAATGACAACAATTAATTTTTTTTATCTTATATAAACATTGAAAAATTAAAAATTAGAGAAAATAAAATTTAAAACAAAATATTTTCTGTAATTAAGTAAGACCTTACTTTTGTATGCTTTATTTTTCTTTCTTCATTTTTCTTTTACAGAAATACTGAATATAAGGTTTTTTTAAGGAATAAATACATAAATAGTATTTGAACTTTTCAATTTTTGCTATTTTTATGTTTGGACTAATTTTTCTTACAATCAAGTGTCTAAATCGATAAAAAATTTCTAAATTAGTGTTTTTAGCAGGTTTTATAGGTTAAAATACTTATATGTCTTACATTAAATCGTAAATTGACTTAAATGGCTTTCTTTTATATTAAAGTTCATTTTCTTTTTTATTCTAATTATTTTCTTCAAAAACTATTAGAAATAAAAATTACTTTTTATTTATCAAACTAAATTAGAAAAAATAAAATTTATTTTAATTTTTTATTTTATTATTTATGGTAGCTGAATTTGATTTTTACTTCATAATTTTAGTTAAATTAATTTTTTATTTATTACAAATTTATTTTATTTTTATTTTTTAATTATGATAAGGAAAGTTTTATCTTTATTTATTTTAATTAAACTGCACTTTTATTTTCACTTTTTCATATAAATTTGAAAAATAATTTAAGATTTCTTATTTTATTTTTCTTTTATTGTAATATGTTTTTTTATTTCACTTTCAAATTTAATATATATGAATGAAATAAAAAATATTTTGCTAAAATTAAAAAGAATAAAAAATAAAGTTTAATATAAAAGAAGGACATTTAAGTCAAGTTGTTGTCTAAAATAAAACACATAAGTACTTTAACCTGCAAAAGCTGTTATAAATACTCATTTAAAAATTATTTACAAAACACTTAATTATAAAAAAATAGTTTAAACACTAAAATATAAAAACTAAAAAGTTCAAACATCATTCATATTTAAAAAAAAAAAAACTTTCAATGGCTATATACAACTCGGCAAACTTAACAATTCCATGATCATTTGAAGGAAATGTAAAAAATATTTTCCTTCATGGTCATTTGAAGGAAAATGTTTATATGGAATGCCCCCCTTATTATTCTCTTAGTAATTCTAATACAGTTTATAGGCTTAACATATCTTTTTATGGCTTGAAATAGGCACCTCAAATATGATTTGAAAAAATTCATTCTACTATTTGTTCGGTTGGTTTTCAATAATGTTATAATGATCATTCTCTTTTTACTCGTTGTTCCTCTAATGGCATTATTATCTTCTTTATGCGGATAATATGGTTATCACAGGCAATGATTAGTAGGGAACTCTCGAGTTTAAAAGGTTTCTTCATAATTCCTTTCTTATAAAGGATCTTGGCAATCTCACTTATTTTCTAGGTTTGGAAGTGTCATACTCCTCTCAAGGTCTTCTTCTCACACAACGCAAGTACATTGAAGATTTTCTCAAGTTAGCGAATTTAACTGATAATAAAATTTGTTCAACTCCTATATATGGAGAAAAACTTAAAACTGAAATGTGATAATAGTGCACTTATTTATGATCCTTATATCACTTTATTGTTCAAGTTGTCAATCAATTTGTTTCTTAGCCTCGACATCATCATCTCATAGCACTTTATTGAATCATTTGCTATCTCAAGGGCACTTGTGACCGAGGACTCTATTTCCCTTCCAATACTCCTCTCACTCTAAATGTAACATCCGTGTCCTCGAGACCAAGTTAGGTGTTAATATATACTTAAAGTCAATAAATGAATTAATAGTAAATACATAAATAACTTAATTTGTAGAGATAAATAACTAAGTGGAGTTGATTAGTATGGAAATATTGGAAATGTGCTAGAAACTTTAAAATGTGGCAACCTTTGATATATATATATATATGTAT
>CATIWM010020831.1:0-11098 GCA_949671775.1 Mallotus repandus | reverse complement strand
TTAAACTTAGCCTACTCTCGTGGTCTAATGAATAACCTAGATTTATTAAGTTCTTTAACAAACTATTTCTCCCCGAAGGGCTTGTCTACTCTCGTGATCAAGGATCCTCAGTGATTCAGATTTTATGAGCTAGTGAAATGTGCAACTCTCGTTGTCACAGAATCACCCATAGACATGCATTCAGTTAGGCCTTTACTAAATACAAGCAAGGAAGCAAAATTTAAAGCATTGATTGATAAAAATAGATTGAAATGAATAGAATCCAAACAAGTAGTAATCATGGCTACACGATTCCAAACTCTATAAAGACTTAGCCAGACATAGTATTAATCAAAACAACAGAGACAAATAAAACAGTAATAATCTTCTCTTAGAATAATGTCTCTGATATCTTGTCTCTCTCTGCTTGCTTTTGCAGCTAGGGTGTTCTTAAGTGTCCTGTCGTGCCTCTCATGTCCCTAAAATTAGGGTTTTAGATGCCTTATATACTTCAATAATTATGAGCACGGGGCGGAAATAAGTTGCACGGATCGTGACTTGAGAAAGTTCTGCGCACGGGTCCTAGACACGGAGCGTGTTGCTGACCCATGCGCAAGGATGGCTACTGGACCAAATTTCACGGAGAGAGGCTGGGTCTACACGGGGCTTGCGCGGGGTTAGCACAGACTGTGTCCAGGAGAAAGACGCACACGCCTCTCTGCACGGTCCGTGCTGAGCGCGCGGCTCTCCACACGGTCCGTGCTGAGCACACGGGTCGCGTAGAGAGTTGTGCTGCCGGGCGTGGACACCAGGCTTGGGCCGAGTTGAAATGGAAAATGGGCCTTGATGGTTCTGGGCTTCCGAACAGGACCTAAATGGTAATAAATTCACAAAATTAAGCCCAATAGCAAAAAAAACAAAATTATTATTAAATAACACACTGAATTAAAATAAAATACACAATAATAAAATTATAAACATCAATATTTATAATAAAAATTGGCATAAAATATATATATAATTATGAGTTATCAGGATCCAAAGGTCATTTGAGAAGAATACCTAATTTAGGGGAGACAAGACCATATTCTAAAGAAAAAAATCAAGACTAAAGGTCTCTCAATCCAAGACCCAAAAAAGCTGAATCTTCAGATTTGATTTTGGGGAAGAATACTCTCTCTCATTCACACAAGACACACCAATACAAGCAAGAAGAAGAGGAAGAAGAAAGAGGAGAAAAAAAAGCTAGAAAGGAGACCCATTGAAGACCCAAGCTTCTTGATAACCATTTCTAACTCCCTTTCTATTTCTAATCTCTTTTTTTGTATTTGAATATTTGAATGATGAATTATATAGCCATGTTTGGCTAAGTACCTTATTGTTGTTTGGATTTTGAGACCCATTTGAGTTAATGTTAATTTAATAGTTGTTATTATCTCTTATATGCATATTGCGTTTGTTAATCTTATTGAATGTTATATATATTTTGGCCAGATATAACTTTAGTTTAGATCTATACAATGAGAATTGGTAGATCTAATAGACTCACAAGCACAAGTTAGATTGATTAAATGTCTTGAGAAAGCTTAATCTTATCTAATTCTCTTATGAGTTTTGCCTAATGCCTTGCATGCTTGATGTTGGTTTATTTTTATAGTGATGATGAGAATTAAGCTATGGTTTTGAATCTCAATTGATCGATGCTTGTTGAGTTGAGTAGCTACTAAGAAAGAGTACTCAATGATTATTGAAAAACCTGAGATATGCATTGAGAGTTGATTTGTTCTATCAAATTAACTTAATGAAAATGTGGTGCTTAATCTCCAAACAACATGCTTTCCCATTGATTTAGTTCTTTATTGATTTGATTAACTTTACCTTGATTTATGTTTCTTGTTCATTAATTATTTAGTTTGTTATTTATTTTTGTTAAAATTATATTCGTAAGCTCTAAACAACCACAATTAAGAAAAATAGGTGCTTAGTATCAATTCTCGAGAGAATGATACTTTACTCACTTCTATATTACTTGTCGACCTGTGCACTTGCGGCAAGGTCATCAACAAACTAACTATGGCCTTATCTTCATCATTGCATGGCCCACCTCCTCCCATACCTATTTCAAATTTCATCTTCTATGAATGTCTAAATTGAAAAGTTACCTACCAAATAGCAAACAAAACAAAATAAAGAAGAAGAAAAAGAAAAAGAAAGGTGCACCCACGAGAGTTGCAAGCAAAGATCGATCGTAGCCAATGTAAATTTTGCAAATCTTATTATGGTTTGCTCTCTTTTAATAAAAACATACAAATATTCTTCTTGAATATATTAATCTATTGTTAGTGGAGTTAATTTTGTAAATCTTGTTATGCTTAGTATTGGGTTAAATCTTATTATGCTTAGGATTAGGTTTGAGAAAGACGAGGAAGAAAAGGAAATGAGAGAAAGAAGAACAATGTAAAAATGAAAAGAAAAAATGTGTTATATGAAACACACGTAAGTTACTGTTAAAAAAAAGAAACCATAAATTTGAAATGTTTTGATCAAAACTAGTATTTCGTGATATTTTACCTTAAAACAATTATTTGGACTCAATTCTAAATTTGGACTAAATTCAATTTAAAATTTAACAATCCATGAAAGAGTCTTGAGAAATAAGGCTATAATGTTCTCGGAATTTACAAAAAAATGTTACAAGAGCTAAGGAGTTGAGGAAGAATGAGCTGATAAGTTGAGAAAGAAATGACACTGCCAATTTTACGTTATAAGAGTTGAGGAGTTGAGGAAGAAGTGACATGTAAGTAACATGATTAATTAGAAGAAATTCAAATATAATGCTTTAGCTGATCATAACTAATGGAATTTGTGTATAAAAGCCAGAAAGATCAGTAGACAAAACACACACTATCAACAATTTAACACCTCAACAATATATCACAGTCATTTCACCAAATTTCTATTATGTAGCAAGTTTTTA
This sequence comes from Mallotus repandus, assembly GCA_949671775.1. NCBI lineage: Eukaryota > Viridiplantae > Streptophyta > Magnoliopsida > Malpighiales > Euphorbiaceae > Mallotus > Mallotus repandus. The sequence continues at coordinate 8,142 of CATIWM010020831.1, read as the reverse complement.
TTTCAAATTTACAAACACTTCCTTTATGCTTTCTATTATATTTTGCAACTCTATAAGTAATATATAAATTTTTTTTTTCAAAAGATTAATGAAATTTGAGCAAATTGTGACAAAGGAGTTCAAGAATTTTTGTTGTTTGAATAAAAATTAGGTCTTTTTTTAAGGAAAATTCTTCTGCCATGCACACACATTAAATTGACATCAGTTTGCCAAAATAACAGTAACAACTATATTTTAAAATATCAGAAGGGAAAATAGTATATAATTTTCTTTAGCCCTTAAATTAAAGGAGCATGCTAAGCCTAGTCCGCATAGGACGGATAGTAATAAAACATTCAATTATGGGGTCAAGCTATTTGATTGAAAATATGATTTGATCCCCCAATCTCCTTTTCACTCCCATTTGCAACCATAAAACTTAGTCATCTAGGCCAATTGTTAAAAAAAAAAAAAGCATGTTTGATGTATAAGTACACCAATCCACTAAAAATTATAATTTTTTAACTTTTTAGAAAATTAAAGGACAAATTTATTGTGTTCTAAACTTAACTATATAATAGCTACAGTTAACTATTTGATGAATGCCAAAAAAAATCTTAAAAGAATCAAAGTGAAAGAAATTTAAAGAATCAACTTTATATTAAAACAAAAAAGTTGGGTTACTGAAATGAAAACTAAAGCTGAAAATACAAGACTGCATAAAGAAATTAAAGGTGAAAGCTAAAGGTAAATTAAAGAAAAGTTGAGGTTGTTGTTTTTAATTTTGATGGTTGATTGATGTTTTTGATAATGATTGATTGATTTGTAATTGGTCCACTGCTCAAGATCTTGATGCTCTATTTTTAAGTCAAGTTATGAAACTACTCCTTCCACTAGAACATTATTATTTTTTTAACCCGAGCATCATCTTTTCTACAATTATTCAATTACGTTTTTACTAATTCGGTAATAATTAATTTTTTTTAACTGAATTCAGTAATAATAACTGGTTGATTGTTGAATGTTGCTTCTTTATGTTTATTTTTTAGGCTCCTCTGCTTCTGCTTCTTCACATACATACAAAATTTCTTTTCCCATGGTGCTTCAAGTTCTAGTCTTAGTAGCATTTCTCTATTTTTTTTAATTTTCTTTTCCACTAGAGCATTGCCTCCCGCATTTCCAACAGTTTATTCATAGTAATTGAAAGCGACTGATTGATTAATTAATGAACGTAGATTTGGGTCTTATCTGACTAAAACTACTGTATCTTAATATAATTAAAATAATATCCCACAGGTACTGGTTTTTTTCTGGTCAACAACCTCAATCCCAAAGAACTTGGGCTGCTGGCATTATTTTAAATTTATTTTCAGCTGAGGAAACAGAAACAGAAGCTGTCCTTCAAATTCCAATACAGGCAGAGGAGGAGAAGACAAATTAGTATGACACTTTGAAAGGAATGGAATTTATACTGTTAAATCTGGTTACAGATTGCTGAAAAATCAGAAGGAGAATCCTCTGAATAGGTTTTCTGCTATAGCTTTATTTGTTCCTCAGAAAAATTTCTGGAATTCTATCCGGTCACTAAAAGTTCCTCCTAAGATTAGAAAATTTATATGGCGTTGCACAAAGAATTCCTTAGCAACTAGAAACAATTTTTTTTAAAAGGGAATGCGTAGCAGGCAAAAGCTGCCCAATTTGTCACTCAAAAGAAAAAAACTCTAGAGCATGTCATGTTTTTTTGTCACAAAGCTAAGATGATATGGTTTGCCAGCTCCATTAACTGCATACCTGCAACTCAAGGATTTCAAACATTTTGTTTGGTGGAATGAGGTTCTTCATTTTCTATCCTCTATAAAGCTTGCAGAGAACATGGGTTTAAATTGCTATTATCCGTTGGCAAATATGGCAGCAAAGGAATGCTGAGGTTCTTAATCAAGAAAAAATTAATCCTCTCAATACAATTATCAGGGTTAATTCTATGTGGGAGGAAATTTCTTATTTGCAACAATATAGACAACATTGTCCTCAAATCATAAGAGATACCGCTATCAGATGGTCACTCCCTCCTTTTGGTTCCTTAAAGTTCAATTGAGATGCTTCTTATAATAACAACTCAAAGTTTGCTCAGATAGCTTTTGTTTGCAGAAATGGGAGAAATAGTTCAAGCTTCAGCTAGAAAGATAAAATGCAGGTCAGCTGCAATTGTAGAATCAATTGCAGTACGGGAAGCTTTTAGATTTGCTTCAAACCATCATTTGAACAAAGTAACTAATTGTTGAGTCTGATGCTTCACTGGAGATAGCTGCTATAAAAAACCACTCAGATGGATATTCATTGAGATTTTGTGTCAGTAATAGAAGAGATCAAGAACTTGCAAAGAAGCATAACTGAAGTTGTAGTGCAGAAAGTTGACAGATTTTACGACAAAGCAGCAGATTGGTTATCCGAACTTAATTTTTTTGTTTGAGAGTACAGACTAATGGTGTAATGCTCCTAGTGAGCTTTGTAATTTAATCAATCAAGACATAACTTCTGCTCTTTCAATTAATATATGAATATTCTATCGTTGTTCCAAAAAAAATAACATTGCAATTATTTTAATCACATGTATCCATAACTCATTGAACTCTAATTAGTTCATTTTGATCTGAAAAAGTTTCCCAACAACTAATTTAATCCGATTACATACATCGGAACTCAAACTAAGACGTTATTTAAGTGGGTGCAACTCCTGCGATAAAATAACAATTATTTTTACATTAAAATCAATTTAATTATTTCTAATTTATTAATAATAATTTTAATAAAATTTGACTGAAGGGATTGAAAAAAAAAACTATATATATAAAATTTTTAAATATGGAGGATAAATAAATAAATATATTTTTTGATGAAAAAGGATAAATAATTTAACATGGTAAAATAGAGTGGAGAAATAATTATGAAGGGATAATGACTATTTTGGTGTCCGAACTTTTCAAAATTTTATAATTGAGTGTCCAAACTTTAATTTGTTACAATTAAGATTGTGAATTTGTTAATAAATTACAAATTAATATTTTTTCCAATAACACTTGATGTGGCAATATACGGGGCCCACTCCATTGCTGACGTGGACGACCAAGCTATAGTCCACACACTAATATACGCGAAATGACAAGAAAATCAAATCTTTATATTTTGATCTCCTTACCGCAAGTATTTGGGCGACAAGTAATAAAATAGTGAGTAAAGTATTGTTCCTATGAGAATTGGCGACTAAACACCTATTAATACTATGCTAGTTGGGTTGTTTAAAGCTTATTAAATGTATTTGAATGAAATAATGAACAAACTAAATAATTACCAAGTAATGAAATGTAAATTAAACTAACACAAATTAACTATTGGGAGAAATGAATCAATAGTTAGATTATGTTGTTGGGGAATTGTACACCACATTATCATCAAGTCAAGATGTAGATCCATTCAAATCAATTGCATATCTCAAGCTTCCAATGTTCATTTAGCACTCTCTCTCAAGTAATGCTAAATTCTACAAGCATGCATCAATTAAAATCTCAAAATATGGCTTAACTCTCATCATCACCATAAAATAAGATAACAGCAAACATACAAGGCAATAAGCAAACTTATGGAGAATTAGTTTAAGTCAAGCTCTCTCAAGTCATTGATTAAACTAACATGCATTTGTGGGTCTATTAGATCTACCATTTCTCAAAGCATAGAACTAAACATGAATTGTATTTGGCGAAAATACAACATTCATCAATGCTCAACAAACATAATATGCAATATAAATAAGAGCAAGATCTATTAATTGAACTTGAATCAAATGGGTTTTCAAAATTTCAACAACAAAAATAAAACTAGTCAAACATGGCTTTCATATCCAACATTGAATATTCAATATTCAATAACAACCCAAGAGATTAACAAAAATAATCAGTAATGAATAAAGGAAATAGAGGTTTTATTAAGAAGCTTATGGATCTTCAATGGAGGCTCTCTTTTTAGCTTCTTTTCTCCTCTTCCTTCTTTTCTCTCTCTTGGTTGTTATGGGTGTTGTTCTCCAAAAAGATCCCCTTTAAAATCGTGGTCCTTGTCCTTATATAGCCTTTTTTAGAATGTCCCTTCAGCTCCCTTAGATTTGCTCTTTTAAAACATCCACCTCAACATGTTCTATGCTTGAATCGTGTATGCCGCAATTGTGCATCAAGCCATGACCGTGGCAGAAGAGCCTTAACTGAAGGGGTAGCACTCGTGTAGCTGTCACGCTCGCCATAGAAGATCTGGCTTCTAGGAACCCACGATCATTGAGATGTCGTGATCACCACAAAACCTCGATTTGGAATTGTTGTTTGCTTCAAGAAAGACGTGATCTTGCTTCAAGCAGTGACCGCGACAATGAGCTTGCTCTGTTTCCTCTGTTGTTTCTTCTTTATATCATCGCCAAACACCTCCAAAACTTCTTTCCATTATAAAAAAAATAAAAGTATCTATTTCTATATGTTAACCTATACTACATGCTACCTAAGATGAATGAATGAATGCTAAAATGAGTCCTAAATCTATATGTAATTTAGCACCAATATTATACAAGCAAAAGGCCAAAAAGTCTCCTACATGCTCATCCAAGTCCACTCACGGTCCACACATTAATATTCTATGTATTTTATCTCCCACTAGAACTCAACATTGATTATTGTGCCTCTCTCTCATTTTTCATCATTTAGAATTTTCAGATATATATTTTTTTGCTCTTGCCAGAAGCTCCACTGCCTGATAATTGTACTGCTACCAAAACTTCAAGAGTATGTCTCTAGTAGTAGAGATAGTAAACAACCCAGAATCAGGATCATAATGAAGTAGAGATATAATTAACTCATCATCAACGTCATCATGGATCCTAAAAAAAAACTCCTAATTCCAAATTGGGTTGTCATTGTTTTTGGAAACTCTAGTCTTGGACTTATGCCTTTAGCCTGTAATACGTACACATAAAGCCTCATTGTGATGCTAAAAACTGATATCCCTTTGTGTTAAAGATGGGAAAGAATTTATATGGGTTCTAGAGAAGAACTGAAATGTTCTTGACTCTTGAAAGAAGAAAAAATGAAAATGAACTCATTAAGGAAAACGTGGATAACAGAGAAAAGGGACACGATATAGGTATAGCAAAAGTGAAGAGCATGGGAAGAGGAGTAGGCGGTTGGTTGCATTTTCAATTTTCTTTGCTTCTTGAAGATGTTAATCTTAAACTTAGATGACGGTTGAGGCTCACAGGCTGCAACCTACATTTTGTTGTATTGTGATATATAGGCCTATTTAAGCTCACAATGAGACATTTAAAATTTGATTACTATTGGAGTAAAGCAGAGACTATTAATAGAGTAAGACTGAGAGTGAGAGTGACAGAGAAAAGGAGCAAATAGAGTAAAATGTTGTAGTTCCCAGCATTCGTGACTTAATATCCATGGTCAATGAAGACAATTCCAATGTCGTATTTGCTACTGTCATAGTGGCCTCAACTCCAAAACGAAGAGCTCCTTCTTGCCATGGAGGAGTCTGATTTTGAAGAGAAGGGTATGAATTTCATTACTCGCCAAAATTCATTAATTGTTCTAACAGATAATGTTGCTTAATTTTTTCTTCTTTTTTATACCCTATGCATGCTCTAATTCTACATAGCATGTGCCCCTCTCCTATCCTTATGCCAGTGCCTCAAAAATTTCTCTTTCAAGTTTTCCTACTTGGAAGTTAGTGATAATTATGCAATTATTACATGATTTTGGCTTTTAAGTGCACATAGGCTCCTTCTTTCTCCTGATAGGGATTGATCAGTAGACAATAAGAGTGAGCTGAAATCGAGTGTGAAAGTGAAAAAAAGGGAAAAGGAAAACAACTACTCGTGAAATAAAGTGAAAGGTAATGGGAGATGAGAAAGTGAAAGTTGAAGTGAAGGAGATGCATTTGGATGGGTATTATTGTCTTCTAAAAAATGTTGCTCACATGCTTCACATGTGCGAAAGCCACATCAACAGAAATTGTGCCAACTTAGCAAAGTGAAACTGAAGACTAGTTGATTACTTGCAAAAAAATATTAATTTGTAATTTATTAACAAGTTAACACACTTAATTGTAACAAATAAATATTAAAACACTCAATTATAAAATTTTAAAAAGTTCGGACACCAAAATATTCATTATCCCCGGTTATTAACACAAACATTATCCCAGAATCTAGGGACCTAGAAGGCTTTGGTGGCATGAGGCGAAGGCAAGCAAGTAGTGGCAAATTATATCATGGACTCCTATCCATATTGCAACATGGACCAAGCCTATATCGCACGTGTGAAACAAGTTAAAAATAACGCTTTAATTTTTTTAACTACTTCTTCATCAAGAAAGGATACAGTGAACATCTCCTTCCTTGTAGCCTTGTGTGCCCATGGTACTGCAGAAGCCATAATTGGTCCAACTTATTCACGTTTTATTTTACAAGCCTCTTCATTTTCTATTTTAAAATCAATCAAGGCCAATTGGTCTAACTTAACATGTTTGTAAATTGCAGGTGAATACAAGAATATTTTCAGGAAAAAGAGAGAGAGAGAGAGAGTATATGTTTATGTTTTATGCATAGCTGTTGAACTTAGTACAAAGCTTGCCAAAATAGCAAAGAGGAAAAGAAAAAAATAGAGCCAAGCAACACCAAGGAGAGTTTTTCTTTCTGATTCTTAAACTGAATAAGTTAATTCACTATACATATTTTGTACATTTTGTGTTAGTTATAACTTTAAATTCATTAGTTTGTGTATGTAAATTCATTAGTTGTAAGGTAAAGATTCATTTGTTATTAAATGGAGGTTTGTCATAATTTTTATACATTATTTGTGAATTTCATTTGTTTAGTTTTCTATCAAATGGATCTATATGTTTTATTTTATGAATCTACATTATTTAAGTAATGAATCTACAATATTTAACTAAAATAAAAATACAAGTAAAACTCTATTTATTATAATTAAAAAAATAAAAAATTAAATAATTTTTTAATGAATAAAAATTTTATTTTAACTAAAATCATGAATAAAAAAATTAAATTCAACCATTGTAATTAATAAAATAAAAAGAAACTTAATTTTTTGATAAATAAAAAATAATTTTTATTTTTTTAATGAGATTGAAAGTGAACCTGTAAGTGAATGTGAATGTGAATGAATTTACAAGTGAAGGTCACTAAACTTGTAGGTGAAAATTACAAATTCATTGATCTTTACTAACAGGTTTAATGAACATACATGTGAATGTTAATGAACATTCATTATTTAAGTAATAACTCGGCATATTTTATCTTATTAACATATATTATTTAAGTAATGAACTTATATTATTTATCTAAAAATAAAAAATACAAATAAAAATACAAGTAAAAGTTTATTTATTATAATTAAAAAAATAAAAACTTAAGTAATTTTTTAATGAATAAAAATTTTATTTTGACTAAAAAAAATTTGTTATCAAGAAGACCAAAAAGATCGCTTCTTCAGATTTTTTCTGCAAAACTTTCATTTTTCATAGGTGAAAAGTAAATGATGGAGTTATTTTGTAATTTTATTAATAAAAAATAAAACCCTACTAAATGATAAATAAAATAACAACACTTACCTGCCTTCTCTAAAGGGTTCCCAATGATGGAAATGAAAGAGTAAGAACAATAACCCACTTGAGAATCGATTGTGTTATAATATATTAGAAAATAAAAAGATGGAAACAGATTCAACAACACAATCATGATATATGGGTAAAACAAAGAGTCGTTTTATTTCATCAGTTCGTTTGTGACAACAGCATCTTCTCTTTCCAGCAGCTTTCTCAATCCCAGCGAGATTAACATTTTTTTCTCCACACGTGTTATTAACCCTGATCCATATTGCAATATAAATAGGAGTTCATGGTACAACAATTGCTTTTCATTATCCGTGAGGTCAAATTATATTATAAGCCTTTGTCCATATAGCAATTAAAATATCAAAATTTTTTATTATTTATTTATTTTAACATTTTTATTTATACTTTTGTTACTTTTATTTATACATATGCATCATTCTCTCTTTTATCTTATTTTTCTCTTAATTTTTATTTTTTCTTTCTTTTTTA
>CATIWM010020818.1:0-12041 GCA_949671775.1 Mallotus repandus | reverse complement strand
AGATATTTTAGCTTTTTAATCATAGGCCATCAGGGTTTTGAAAAAAATGATCCTAATAGCCTCTTACTTGATAAATTGCATTCCATCTTGTAGCCTTAACTTTTATAGCTCACTTGAAACACTAAATACCCATTTAACCTTACCACCACTTCCAAAATTACCTCTAAAAGTTTTTGGCTACACTATTTTTGTTTATAGACCACACCATACTCGCTATAAACTCTAACCTCATGCTCTTTGATGTGTTTTTATTAGTTATGGCCTTCATTGGAAAGGATATAGGTGTTACCATCCACCAATTCACAAAGTGTAAGTCACTATAGATGTCAAATTCCAAGAATATCAATGTATTTTTCTGCTGAAACAACTGCAAGTCAGAAGGAAAGAAGTTTGACTTACAACTCCTTAACAATCAACCTGAGCTACTGATCCAAAGCCACACTCTCGAACTTGAACCACCTGAACCTAACATTGAACCTCAACAAGTTGAACAGATGAATATAACCATAACTAAATAAATTTTACATGGAGCTGAACCACTGGAAAAGGGAACTTGAACTATGTGATCAAAATAATTGAGTTGAACTAGATGTACCATAACCATAATTGTCATCTTTTCTTTATGCTTGTCATTTACAAGAGTCACCTTCACAAACTAGATCTCAAGTAAATGTTGAACATTCACTTTGAATTCTTTCTAACCGTACCACAAAAGGAGTACCTAGAGTTTGATATGAACCTGTACTAAATCTACTCTTAAATATCAAATAAACAATTATGTATCTTACCATAGGCTATCAAAGAAATGTGAATCATTTGTGAATCAATTATTTGATGTATATATTCTTAATAGTGTGTAGGAAGCCATTAAAGATCCCAGGTGGAAGGATGCAATGAATGAAGAAATTAAGTCCTTTCAAAAAAATGCAACATGGGAGGTAGTTGATTTACCTGATGGAAAGAAACTTGTTAGGTTTAGATGGATCTTTACAATTAAATACAAAGTAGATGGAGGCATTGGTAGGCATAAGGCCTGACTGGTTGCTAAAGGGTATAGTCAAACCTTTGGAATTGATTATGCAAAAACTTTTGCACCTATTTCCAAAATAAATGTTGTTCATGTTCTCTTATTATTAGCGATAAATTTTGATTAGCCTCTACATCAATTTGATGTTAAGAATACTTTCCTACATGGGGATCTTCAAGAAGAAGTGTACATGGAATTACATCCAGGATGTAGATTATAGATTAAAGGAAGTAAACAAGTTTGGTGACTACGAAAATCATTATATGGGTTAAAGCAGTCACCAAGAGCTTGGTTTGGCATATTCATAAATTCAATGAAGGTATTTGGGTATCAACAGAGTAATTCTGATCATACTCTTTTTATAAAGCATAAGGACTCACTTTATAAAGCATAAGGAAAGGAAGCATACATTAGTTATTATATATGTTTATGATACAATTGTGATAGGAAATGATGTTGACAAAAGAGTGGCCTTGCAAACTTAACTTTCTTGAGAGTTTAAGATGAAAAATTTTAGACCCTTAAAATATTTTTTAGGAATTTAGGTGTTATGGTCTAAACAAGGTATATTTTTGTCATAATGAAAGTATACCTTAGATTTACTAAAGGAAACCTAATGATACACATGTTGCTAAAAATGTCAAATTAGGTAGTTTTTCATATCAGATTCCTACAAACAAAAAATAATATCAAAGGCTGGTAGGACGATTGATGTATCTTGTAAAATACTAGACCTAATTTAGCATACTTTTTAAGTGTTTTTAGTCAATATATGCACTTTCCAACTGAAGAATATATAAAGGTTGTACTACGTATACTGTAATATTTAAATTCAAGTCTTGGTAAAGGACTTATGTTCAGCAAAGTCGCTACTTTATCTATAGTAGGTTATACTGATGCAGAATGGGCTAGTTCTATTGAGATAGATGTTTAACTGTAGGGTACTTGACATTTGTTACAAAAAACTTAGTTGTATGGCAAAGCAAAAGATAAGGAGTTGTAACTAGATCCAATGCAAAAGCTAAATATAGAGGTATGGCTAAAGGAGTGTGTGAGTTACTATGGATTAAAAAATTGTTGCATGAACTCAAAATTCCACATATACTTTTTATGAAGTTATATTATGATAACAAGGCAATGTGTGATATAGCTCATAATCCTATTCAACATAAAATATGTGGAAATTGATAGACATTTCATTAAAGAACAATCATATGCAAAGTTGATTGAAGTTTCTCATGTTAGATCAGAAGATCAGTTCATATACATTCTTACAAAGGCAGTATCAAGTAAAATCTCCCATCAAACATTAGACAAGTTGGGCATACAAAAAATTTATGCACTAACTTGAGGGGTGGTGTAGAAGATTCCATGATTATTGCCTAATTTGTTGTAATTATATATCTAATTATCTCTTACTTTATTTATCTCCTAGACTTTAGGAGCAAGTTGTACATAACTCTATAAAAGGATTTGTATTCCATTATACAATCGATATACAGAAAACTAGTTCTGAAAATATTCTTCACACAAGTCTGAGCAAATACTACCTTTCTTTTTTTAGTATTCTCTCAAATTTTCTCTCTCATTAAGAGCTATATCATGTGATATATGAATGTTCTTAGGATTATCATTTGTGCCCATGTTGAATAAATCTAATTGAATTAAATTTATGTCAAATATGCACATGAAATCAACATTATAATGCATAATACCATCAGGTTGCACATCACACAAGTAAGCAAAATTAGAATTCATATTATAGATCAAAGAAATAAAAGAATCCTCATCCTCAAAAAGTTAGGACATTATTACAAAACCATTTTCAATTATAGTACTAGGTCTTGCATGGCTCTTTTACAGGTGGCAAATTCAGTATCTCTTACTTATATTTTCTTTATGACCTTTTCAATCACCTCATCCTTATTGTCACATACCAGATTCTTAGTTTCCTCAGCTTGCAAGCCATCGTCATACATGTCAACAAATATCTTAGGATACATCATTTGTAACCTCTCAACAAGGTTAGGGACATATTTCTCATAATCATCCTCACCTGATCCTTTTCAATTAGTTTATTTTTCATCAGCCCCACTTTATTCATGAACAATGTCAGGAACTCTAAGAAAGATTCATTCGGCTTTTTCTTAGATAACTCTATATCCCTAATAGACACCTCCAACTTGGTGTTTTGCTATTGCTTTAGAAAGATTATGTATAATTCCTTGTAGCCAACCTGAATAGATTTCTCTAACCTATAGTACTAATTAACGATTATACCCTTCAAGATAGCATAAATAACCTTGTAACCATAGATAAAGGGGCTCTAGAGTACTAGCTAAGATGTACCCTTGGATCTCTAGTAGCATTGAACTTTTGCAGCTAAGGCATCTTAAACTTATCTAGTAGTTTGTCTCCTTCAGTAAACATCATATCATTAAGATCAAAAGTGTACCCTATACCTTGTCCTCTCATCAGCTCCTCCACTTTAGTTATCTTCCTTACCAATGCTTGCATATGCTTTAACTCAAATTCTTTAGCTAGCTCAAGTGATTCCCTCTTAGTTTTTTATATCATACAGTCCTTCACATCCTCAAACTTCATCTCTATGATAGGCACAACTCTTGTAGCATTCAAAGGTTAACCTTCACCATCTATAGCAACACCCCCATTATCAACCGCAGGTGTAATAGTGGTAGCATTGGCAATGGTAGCAAGTGGTGGGGCAATAGCAGTAGGTGGAGTCTCAATTGCTGGGGGTTACATCAATCCTACTAGGGCTTGTCTCAGTTCATCTTGAATCACAGTCTTTAATTCTTGAATCACTGCATTCTTGACATCATCTATGGTCTAGTTCTCCTCTTGTTAGTGTATTATACTTTCAGCTATGGAACCTAGTAAAGTTGGTGAAGCTTTTGAGTAGGTTGTTTAGACTTCTCTATAAAATATGAAGGATCGCTTTCACTATTAATTTAGGACTTAAGGTGATTCTCTCCAATCTGTCACCTCTTCTTCTCCAATCATAGGAAGATCTGGATGAATCTATCATAGCTGCAAAATAAAGTGTTAGTATGATGCATTAAATGCATTTATGCATGTATGTGATGCATGTGCAATGTAAAACAATAGCAAAAACAAAGTTAATTATTTAATAATATAATCCTTTCAACCTTATTACTCCCACACATAATTCAATGGCAAGTCTCTTTTCTTAGGATTGTTGGTCTTGGCCTTAACATCAACAGGGGATATTAAGAACCAACGCGCATGCCAAAAGCTCTCAAAGTAATAAAAGCATAGAAATAGCATTTCTAGAGATAAAAATAAAGTCCATACTTTATTAGTCCAAATGGGCCACTAAAGTATGGACTTCGGCTTTTATAGGTAAAAATACCTTACAGAAACATTCACAAGCAATTCGGGTTATCTTATAGGAAGTTACTAAGATATTACATGAGCTTGGTCTAATAGAGTTAAGGTTCCTTTAGCGAGATGCCCCCCATAAGGACTTGGGTTATAGGCCACAATCAGGTTGGCTCAGCATCTTTTGCTTAATTGAGAATAAGTGTCCCCCTTAAGGACTTGGGTTACAGACCGTGGTTAGATTGGCTCGGCACATACTCTTAGTTCAAGTAAAGACTAAGAGAGATGGTTAGACAATTTATAATCCCATGAAGCTAGTGAAATCAGGGGACTATAAACTAATGCCATCAGTTTATAGGGACAAAATGCAATAATGAATGCAAGAATAAAACAATGATTAATAAGATAATTCTAAAGAACGATTTAGTGTGTGTCCAAGTCTCTTGTAACCATGATACTGTTTGAGTTCTAGACTCTAGAGAACACGTAACCACTATCATAAAGATATGGCATGAAGATGACAAGTCACCACCTAGGGTAATAACTGGGATAATTTTTTAAAGTGGTGGTAACTTAATTCCCTAAAAGAGAGTTAACATCGGATCAAGAGAATTTTGGGTACAGAATACTAACTTCTTTTAATATTATGTTCTTTAAATTTATCTTATTAATCAAAAGGTCTATTCTTCTAATTACGAGCAATTTTATTTAAACATAAATTAATAGCAACAACAAGGATTGATCATAATGAAAAGCATATAAACTTATATCCTTAAAGCTAAGTCTAGTCTACACTGATTTTATTTAAGTAGGCTAAATCTATATATTATGCATGGAATTTTAATTAGTAGGACTAAGTCTACAAGATTTAATTATTCTAAAAATAAGTTTAATTCTACAAGTTATGAATGGGCTTTAAATAATGGCCCTCTTCTACCATTTTAAATTTCTAAAATGGGTCTAAGTCTAAATCTACTAAGTGGGCCTAAATTTTTATGTAGCCTGAAACTAAGGTCTTTTTACAAAAATGCCCAAAAAATGGAAGGCGTTAACATCAAATGCCTTCTTTTTACATTATATTACACGCATGTCCTTTTTTAATTTTCTTTTTACATGCATGCCCTTTTCTTTTATGTTTTATTCCTTATGTTTGTTTCGTCAGTTCCTAAGTTCCTTCTCCTTCTCCTAACTTCTTCTTCCTCATTCACCATCATCTTTTTCTTCTTCTTATTCAATTTTTTGCATGCTTCTATAAGCTTAAGGAATCAACCACTTGTCATTCTAACTCAGATCTTGTTAGGTTATTGTGATTCAAAATACAGAGAAAAAATTAAAAATTTAATCACAAACCTGAAATGAGATCCATGTAATTCAATTAATTGATTGATTTATGTTTTTAAAACCTTACCACAGATGTAAAGAATGGGCAAGATTGCTGAAAGGAAGAGAGGGGCTTCACTCCAGTGACACCCTACCTTGAGCTTTTAGTTTTCTTAGGTAGATTGAGATGTCTCCAATATGGCTACGTCCTCTACAAGTATCCACATGAACAGCCTCAAATTAAAAGAAGTGTGTGCTAGCACCTTTTCTTGAATGTCTCACAACTTAAGAACTCTGTGTTTAGTTTTCTAAAGGTGAGAAAATGATTTTGGTGGCAGAATGATAAGTGTGTGAAACCCTAAAGAAAAGGGTGTATTTATACACTTGTTCATTAGGATTTCTATTACCAAAACAATTTTGGTAACTACTCACTTACCAAAATGTTTTTGGTATATATATCATCTTTTAATTTCTGTTTTGATTCAAATTCCAAAACAGAAATTATTTCCTATTTATTTAAGATAACAATTACCTTAAATAAATAATATATACATACAAATTTATTTATTTACCATAGAGTTTCACTGGGCTGGTAAACCTAAGTTCATTTTTGGCCTGTTCTAAGTGTGCGACCCTGTATGTTCACATAACATTGGTAGTAGGCCTGAAATTCCAATTTAGACTTACGAGTCATAAGTAGCCTCTAGCAAGATATTATGAGTACCCAAGTTATGTGAAGGTCGATAATCCAACATAGCTTAATGTACAATGAATATAGTAGTCCTTTTGTCACGCGATATCTTGATTGAACATAAAGCATATTTTATGTCGTCCTTATACAATTCAACCATATTATTTCTTAATTCTAGGTAGACTGATAATGATAATTAACTCTTTATCATTCATTTCCCCATGACCATGCACTTTTCTTCAGTCTATTTTATAAAGGGCCCCATAGATATCTTACTCAGATTAAATGAGGGACAAATTCCTTCTCAATCACTCATATTCTTCACAACTCATTTCATATCCAACAGCAATCTATCTCACTATCATGTTAAAGAAAATATTAAAATATGTCAAAATAAAAAATAATTATGTGGGAAATCGTGGTGATTTTAAAGTCAGAGGACTAAAATAATATTATTATGATGAGAATTACTTATGATAATTATCTATATAGTATTCTCATAGTGGGTCAATCCATATATCATTTTTCAAACAAGTACCTTTGAGATGACATAATATCTCATATACATGATTAGTAAAACATAATCATCATTCAATACCATACTAGTCTTAATTCATTATCATTTCAATAATAATGAATAACTAGGGATTAATAAGAATATAACTCATATTTAACCTAAGGGTTTTACTATCAAGTCACATACTTGATGACCATGGAAAGAATTTACTATTTAAGAACTTATTATAACATAATAATAATGATGAAAATTCCTCTTCATTAATAAAATCAACATATGATAACATGACTAACCTAGTGTATATCACTAATAGATCTAATTCATATTCATTTTATCCTTTTTATGTCTTTTTTTATTCCTTGTGTCTTTTTTTTATTTGATTCAGGCATTACACATTGTACTTCTTGGGAATTTTATCTTGTAGGTATTGAAAAATGGCTTCAACATTGTTACTAGTGATTACTTTTGGTATTGATTTGATTGATTTTGGTATTGATTTGATTGATTGGTCTTGTTTCTTCATTAAAATTGAGTTGTAGAGAATTGGGTAGTTGATCTTCATTACACATCTGTATGATTATACTAGTTTAGTAAAGTTCATAACCTATTTGATGACCCCAACTTATGAGGAGGCACTCATCGGAGTTCATAACCTTTTTTATGGTTGTAGTGTTGTATGAGTTTTGCAGAGTGGTAGACCCCATAGCTTTGCAGTGCTTGTCTTGTAACAACGTCCTTCAGGTTATGCAGCACGAGCCTAAGCTCATGTTCCAGACCCTCAAGCTGTTAGTGATATGCCCTAGGCCAATGGTGTAGTGGTCATATTTTGACTGTCACATTTCCATTTTATTAATAAAGTGGCATTTTTATTATTACTTGCTAATTCTAATAGTATCTTTGATTAGTTAATTCTACCTCAAGTCGTTAAGTATGTGACTTGAGAGTAAAAATCTTAGGTGATATTTGAATTCTAATATAAATATCCCTATTCGATCATTGTTATGGGAACAACAATGAATAAAGACTAGTATAAGGTTGACTGATGATTATGTTTTACTGATCATGTATGTGAGATATTAAGTCAAACTCATAGGTATATATTTAGAGAAATAATGTACTGGATCAACCCACTATGAGAATACTACGTGGATTATTGTTATAAGTGATTCTCATCACAGTAGTCTTATTTCAGTCCTCTGACTTGAAATCACTATGATTTCCTGTATAATAAGTTCTGTGTTTTGACACTTTCTTACATCATTTCTAACTGAATAGTGAAACAAGTTGTGATTGGATATAGAATGAATTATGTGAGGAATATGAGTGATTGAGATGGAATTTGTCCCTTAGTTATTTTGAAAAGATATACGTGGGCCCCTTGATAAGTTAGGCTGAAGAGAAATGCATGGCCATGCTAGAATGAGTTGATAAAGAGTTATCAATATCAAATAAAGAGTTATCATTATCAGTCTACTTAGGATCGAGAAATAATATGTTTAGACTATATCAGGATAACATAAACCATGCCTTATGTTCAGTCAAGATATCGCTTGACAAAAGGACTATAATACACATTGTGTATTAGGTTATGTCAAATTATCGACCTTTACACAACTTGGGTAGTCATAATATCTTGCTAGAGGCCACCTTTGACTTGTGGGCTAAAATGGAAATTTTAGGCTCATTGCCAACGTTGTGTGAACCTACAAGGTCGCACACTTAGAATAGGCCCAAGGCGGACTTAGGTTAATTAACCCAGTTATAATCTCTCTAAAAGAATAAATAAATAAATGAAATATATATATATATGTGTGTGTGTTTATATTTATATTAATTAATTAATTTTCTTATTTATTTAGAATAAATGTTATTTTAAATAAATAGAAAATAATTCTAATTTAGAATTAGAATCAAAGTAGAAATAGAAGTCTAAACTTACCAAAAATGTTTTGGCAAATAAAGGGTTTGAAAAACCTTAAATGAGATGCTTATAAATTCATCTCATTCTCTAGGGTTTTGCACACCTCATTCTCCTCCTTCTTCTTTTTCTACTTCTCCTGTGGAAAGAAACACACATAGAGAGAGAAAAACAAAAGTGAGACATAAAAGGTGATAGCACACCTATACTATTTTGGGATACCTTGTTCGTGTGGATACCAGTAGAGGGTGTGGCTTTTTGGTGGTGCCTCAATCTGAAAAGACCTATACGAAAAGCTTGAGATAGGGTGTCACCGGAGTGAACCTCCTCTTTTCCTTCCAACCATCTTGCCATAAGATCATCTTGGTGAGTTTTGGAATCCCTCTTTAATCAATTTATTTGAATTACCAGGATTCTGTGAGGGTTTCGTGATTAAAGTTTTTATTTTTCTTTGTATTTTGGATCATGGAAACCCAATAGTGGTATCAGAGCCACTTATGATTCAATTAGATTGATTTTATAATATTTGTGATATATTTGATTTTTGAAAAGTGTTTTCAAAATATCGATTAAATGTTTTTATGTGAACAATTTGATTAATCTATATCAAAACAGTTATATACATTAATTTGATTATTGTTTAAAGTTGCTTAATGCAATTAAACAAATTTTGGTAAAAAATATATTATTTTACAAAAGCAAAATTTGGGTGTACAAGGGCGCACAGCTGTGTGGCTGAGTACACACAGTCGTGCCTACTTTAAAGAGCTGCAGAATACAAAGATGCATGGTTGTGCACACCTTGGCACACGGTCAAGCCTGCTAGCATTTTTTGTAGAATGCAAAGGCATATGACTGTGCATTTTTTGCACATAATTGTGCCTGAGAACAGGTCTACAATGTACAAATTAATATGTTTATAACATATAAACAAAAATTTAATATGATTACAATGGTTTAAGGTTTTAAAAACATCTCATTCAAAAAGTTATGGTAAATTTTTTACCTTTCAAGGGTGCTGCCCTCGATCCCCCGCAAGGGGCATTGCCCTCTTAACCCCCACCCGTTAACTAGCTAGTAGGACTGCCACCATAGGTGCTGCCCCTTGACCCCAAATGGATTCTCCACATAATTCATTCATATCATAACAAATAATTTTAAAAAAAAATTAAACTATTATGCTCTATGTGTTTAGTGTGAAATGCATAGTGCATGGCATGGCCCTTAAGACCAATGTGGTTGGATTTATGTTATTCATTTTTATGGGTTGTTACTTCTTTTATTTTAATTTCATTTTATTCAGTAGTAATATAGTAGCATAGATTATAATTTTTAATGTAATGTAAATGAAGACCCAGCATAGAGATCCATGGAGGAGACTCAAAGTGAAGATCCAACTTAAAAGGCTCAAGATGAAGATTATTTTTTAGCTATGGTTGACTATTGATCATCATATTGGCTTATGAAGATCAATCTAGATTTGGGCCATGCTATCACGCTTACTTTATTGTTATGTTATGTATATGATGTTATACATGTGATGTTGTGTTTATAATGCAACATAATAATCATATAAGATTAAATAAGGAGGAACCCTCATTCAATACTAAGTCATTATAATGCCCCCATAAATTTAACACTTGTCAAGCCTTGGATTACTATATATAGGCTTGCCAAAGTAGGGTGTATTAAGTCATTTGAGGAATTCAAATCGAATAATGGTGCTATTCAAAAGTTTGATATGGTTTGACTTAGCTAGGTTATCAAAATGGTTTTGGACCTAGGGCATTAGATGGGATTTTTAGCCAGGACATGTGATGTCAAATCCCATACCTTTCCAATAGTTACATGAGATGTAATTGGTAAGAGTTACCTACCTAAATAGTTGTACTTTAGGCAATAGGCCAAAGCTTACTTAGAGTGTGGTGAAATATGGATCTTGGCCCACTAAAATTTACAAATTAACTTTAAAGGTTATTAATTTGAATGAATTTTATGGGATTTATAATTATGCCTCATTAAAATAATTTTAATAAAATACTGAGTACACTGCATATATATTTATTGTAGATAATGGCATCAAACATTACATATAATTTGTCACTACGATCGATCATTGAGAAGGATAAGCTTAATGGGACTAACTTCCTTGATTGGTATAGAAACTTAAGAATTGTTCTTAAGCAAGAGAGAAAGGAATATATCCTTAATCAACCTATCCTTGATGAACCAATTGCTAATTCTCCTAGAGCTCCAAAGGATGCTCATAGTAAGCATCTTAATGATTCTATTGATGTCACTTGCCTCTTGGATGCATGGTTTCAAATCTTCAAAAGCAACTAATAGAGATGGATGCTTATACTATAATTGGCCTTCTCAAGGAAATGTTCAGAGAGAATGCTAGAATTAAAAGGTTTAGTACCATAAAGGCATTGTGTAGACGGCGAGGTTTAGCGCGCATCCAAGTTTATTGCAACTGCGACACTGTTTGAGCTTAGGGCTCTAGGGAACACACTAACCACTATCACAAAGACATGGTGTGGAGATGAGGAGTTGCCATCCAGGGTAATAACTGGGACAAATCGAAGGTGATGGTAACTCAATTCTCTAATACATGCTAGCACCACAACTAAGAGTTCTGGATACAGAATACCAACTTTTTTTAGTCTTGTGTTCATTTAGAATTAGTTTATGAATTATTATCTTATCCTCTAATTACATGCAATTTCATATAAACCCTAACTAAACATCCATCAATCCCAAAGGCAACCAATCATGAAAAAGCATATAAGAAATGCATTCATACAAAGCACATCAACCCTAGGTTAGTTTAATCTACATATTTTTAATTAAAGTGAGCTAAGTTTATATATTTTAATTTTGTTAACTAAAGTGGGCCTATGTCTAAATTAACTAAGTGGGCCTAAATGCATCTCTAACCTAAAATCTAATTAATTATGAGCCTAAACTTCATTTAATTCAAATCTAAAACCTAATTAAATTCTTAAGCCTATTTAACGATTAGATGAATCTAATGATTTAACCTAAAATCAAGAAAATAAAGGAAAACGAATGATCATACAAATCAAGGAAATAAACAAAGCAAAAATAATAATTAAACTAAACAATTAAAATAAACCAAACAATTAAAACATATATTTAATAATGTCTAACCCTAATTTAATTAACATGCAACCTAAAATTA